>JAVQJF010068963.1:0-18731 GCA_036023855.1 Gadopsis marmoratus
TGGCCTGTCATTCTCCCTCTCCTTCACTCACGTTCATTTTTCTTTCTTTTCCCCCTGTGTTTCTAGCATTTTGCCAGGACTCTGCCGAACACAGACCACCACACAAACAGTATTTACACGCATGCACACTTGGCATCACGGTCATGTTTTTTTTTTTCAATCTTTAGCTTTTTCTTCCACCTCATTTCGTCTCCAAAGATAGCACCGGGGAGGCATTAACGCAAACACACACACACACACACACACAAATACACACATACATTTTCATTTCTGCTGTTCCAAATAGTTGCAAATGGTTTCCAGACTTGCATTTCATTCACCACCCCCATACAAAGACACACACTCTCACACACACATACATTACTTCCTGCGTCATCCAGGGCCTTAAAACAACTGTTCTTGCTCTCAAGAGAATGTAGCCATTGTTGCTCAATACGTTTATAATCTTTATGGTCAATCTTTCCTTTTCTTTTCTTATCCTGCCACAAATCTATTTTACTCTTCTCTTATTCAAATTTTTGTGGTGTGTTGCAACTCATGGGGTTTGAGGGAACCTATAGTAAAAGACACTTTTACCTAACTTATACTGTCAAACCTATGACTTACTACACACACACACACACTTTTACATCAGGGACACAGCTTCCCCACAACCCTGCCGTACAATTGTATCTGCTCTGTCAAACAGGCCGTCAGGTATTTTGCATTTCCGTTAGCTGTGTTTGAGTGCGCTCCGCTTTTATTGGCCTCCGTCCACACTCTTGGCCTGCCAGTCGGGCGGTTTGCATGTCGCACACAAAGAGAAAGTTAAGATGTGAGAGCGTTCTTCATTTTCAGCAAATTTCCCCCAGCCATGCAAAAACACTATGAATCTAAGTAAAACAAGAAAAGCACACCAAAACCAAAGATTTTAAACTATTCACTGGGTAAATGTCACGACCTCGTGGGTTATGAAGCTTGTTCAAAACTTACATGTAGTATAAATGAAAAACATTCATCTTCATTTGGGTGAACCTGAGGCCAGTTTGCAGTGAGCGTTAGTTAAACACAAGCTTAACGTGTCTGACGTG
The DNA here is from genome assembly GCA_036023855.1 of Gadopsis marmoratus. Lineage (NCBI taxonomy): Eukaryota > Metazoa > Chordata > Actinopteri > Centrarchiformes > Percichthyidae > Gadopsis > Gadopsis marmoratus. Next base: position 1,071 of record JAVQJF010068963.1, read on the forward strand.
TTACAGAAAGACGAAAAAATGCAGGCAAAGCGGTGCAAGGTGGTGATGGCTCTTAGGGGCTCACAGCTGGAGAGAATCCATAAAACCTCTTATTGAATTATTCTATTTATTAAAGGGGGGCCGGGAGCAATATTTCTGGGGGACAAGAAATCCTACCTACTTGTGAAAATGTTGTAAATGTGACATTTAACTATGACTCTCAAAAGAATCCGTCAAGAGAGAAAGATGTCAAAAAAGTCAAATCACAGTGTCTGGCTTTCTGTTTCTATATTCTCAAACCTGTTGTACTATATCGCCGCAGCAGCTTGACTCCTCGTTTTCTCAGGTGAATAATCAAACTTAGCAAAGTAAGCTCAAATTTCACCTTGCTTCCTGTCCGAGCACAGCGAGCGGGAGCCACACGCAGAGCATAACCACCATCTTTTGCCTCACTGTGACTTTGTGAACTTATTTAGCGGCGTGCGTGCAACAGAGCTTATATCCAAATATCACAGGTTGGAAAACTGGAGAACGTTGCGTACCTGTGTGCATTCAGCATTTGTGCGTGTTTGTTGCAGCGAGGGAGCAGCTGAGGCGATCCAGACACAGCAGGACCTTCCTGGTGGAGAGTGGAACCGGAGAGCTGTGGTCAGAGCTACAGACTGGTGAGACTGTGTGTGTGTGTGTGTGAGAGAGAGGCCCCACATGTCGGAGAAATTGAGGATTTTGGCTTTTAACCCCACCAGGCTGATTATGAGATGCAGACACACTTACTTTTTAATGACTCCCCCGCCTGCATATCATCACCTCCCTCTGCATTCACTGCGTTACTGTTTTCACACATTACCTACAACATGTGCGCTGTTCACAGGACCTGTTTCAAGGTCAGTTGGTGTATTAAAGAAAACTGAATGTGGCTTCAACCAAATTTTGTCCCTGGTTTGGTTCCAGCCAGTCTTAATATTTAAGTCTAAATATGTCAAAGACCAAGGATCAACCGTCAGTCTAAACTACCAAACACAAGTTTTACAATGTTACAAACATTTGCAATTTGCTTGGGATGATAAAATCATTTCCCATAGACAATCAAATGCACCCTGTTTTACACACACAGCCTTTTCTTTCTGTTCAGCCATGACAACAATCTGAGGAGCCACGCGTCCCTGCTGACCCTTTCTGCTCCATTTCCTGTCCCCACACACACAGGAAGGACCCAGCCTGTGGGACTCTGGCTCTGCACTGTAAAATAAACCAAAGCAGTAGAAGCCCAGTTTTATCCTCCTCATGTTTCTTCTTCCCTCATCCTACCCTACATTTTAATTCCCACCCCCCCCCCTTTGTTTTCTCTTTCTCACTCGCTCATTCTGCCTTCTCTCGTGCTCAGGGTGTGGTCAGCTACACTCAGGGTAACTACGTCAAGAGCAGCTCTTATCGCTGAACATATCATAAACACACACAAACGCACACACTCGCGGAGGGGGCACAGCAATCACAGATGGCCTAAGGCTGTTTATGTTTGAGGGTCCGCTGGTTTCTGGGGAAACGCACAGACACACACACACAGGCTGGAAAAATGACATTTAGGCATTCCACAAAAATGCAAACGTGAAGAGACTCCTACAAATTTAGGGGAAACAACACGTTACTTGCAAGTGCTGTGCAAAATATTTCCTGGCTCTGAAATCAAACCGATAAGCACGTTTTTTTCTCGTTTATTAAAACACTGCAGCTACTAAAACTGTGTGTTTGTGCACTTTGTGTACAGGTGACAGGTATATTGTTGCAGACTGCGGAGGGGGAACAGTTGACCTGACAGTCCATCAGATCGAGCAGCCACAGGGAACACTCAAAGAGCTCTACAAGGCTTCAGGTACAAACTTTCCCAATCTGCTAAAACCCCCAAAATAACCACATTTCCTGCAGTTCCCGAAAGCTATAGTTTTTCTTCCAGGCGGTCCATACGGTGCCGTCGGAGTGGACCTGGCCTTCGAAGCCATGCTGTGCCAGATCTTTGGTGAGGACTTCATCCAAAGCTTCAAAGCCAAGCGGCCGGCTGCCTGGGTGGACCTCACCATCGCATTTGAGGCGAGGAAACGGACGGCGTCGCCGGGCAGGGCCAACGCCCTCAACATCTCCCTGCCCTTCTCTTTCATCGACTTCTACAAGAGACACAGGGGCCAGAGTGTGGAGGCCGCCCTGCGGAGGAGCAAGTGAGTGTGTGAGCAGTTTGATTCAACAATGGATTGATTTGGTGTATCTGTAGCAGTAAAGATGCAAACTCTCTCCTCTGTGTGTGTGTGTGTGTGTGTCAGTATGAACATAGTGAAGTGGTCGTCCCAGGGGATGCTGCGGCTGACACAGGAAGCCATGAACGAGCTCTTCCAGCCCACCGTCATCAATATTGTGAAACACATCGGTGAGAAACACGTGTGCAGACTACGGGGTTGCACACATGCACACACCGACAATCAAAACTAATTATTAGACCTCTTTTCTCTTCTTTCCTTTTCCATTCTCCCTATTACAAGTCAGTGTACCATCTAAATGATTTTGAAGCTGTGATTCTGAGGTGAAATAGATAAAAAGAGAGTGCACATCCAAGTTTGCTTGTAAATGGGCAGTGTGAATCTAAACAGTACAAAAGGCATAAACTACAGGCAGTGGCTTCCTTAGTATCCCTATTCTAGGTGATGGTGACTGAGGCAGAAAAATGGCGAGTGCCTGCTTTAAATCAGCCACATTCCAGTGGCACATTCAAAACCAGAGGCCTGGTTTTGCAGCATTTAAATCTGCTGAGCTTTGCTGCAAGAATGGGTTTCAAATGTATCAAATTATAGACATACCAAGTGGAGACGATGGAAAGGAAGCAGACATCAACCCCATGAAACATCCAGTCATAGTACACTTACTGCGCCTCTCCTCCAGATCCTCCTTTTCTCGATTCTCTTATTTTTCCTCCCTAATTTTTCACACAAACACAGAATCTCACACTTTGCACATACACTCCAATGGAGTGACGCGATTTTAACAATCGTCCCCCCCCCCCCACCCCCCGGCAGAGGAGCTGATGGCAAAGCCGGAGGTGTGCAGTGTGCGTTTCCTCTTCCTGGTTGGTGGTTTTGCAGAGTCACCCATGCTGCAGAGGGCAGTTCAGAAAGCACTGGGGCGGACGTGTCGCATCATTATCCCCCACGACGTTGGACTGACCATACTGAAGGGTGCCGTGCTCTTTGGGCTGGATCCCACGGTGGTGAGTGCTCAGGAATACCGGTTACCCCCGGTTACCCCCCTGTTCCACCAATGCAAACCTAGTGCTAGTTCTGGGCTGGGTCCAGAGTTGGTTCAACTTGCGACCCTTTGAAGAAGCGGTTTACTTTTTGCTGTACAAGTCATGATTGCTATGGAAGTTCGAGAAGAAACGCACCTAGCACATTTTGATTCTTATTAACACTGAACGGAAGTTTTAGTTGGTCTTCTTGGGCACAATAATCCCACCCCAGCCCCTGACCTAAGCGGTTCTTGGTTGTAGACCAGTGTTGGTGCCGCTCTGGATCTAGTTTTCCTGGCTGCGAGCCTTTTTTCTTGGCTGCTGAAACGCTGCTTTTGGTTCTTTGACACACGTTCTACCTTCCTCTCTCTCCCACAGGTCAGAGTGCGTCGCTGCCCGCTGACCTACGGCGTCGGCGTCTTGAACCGGTTCGTGGAGGGCCGCCACCCTCGTGACAAACTCCTCGTCAAGGACGGTCGCGAATGGTGCACAGACATCCTCGACCGCTTCGTCTCTGTCGACCAGTCGGTGGCTCTGGGCGAGGTCGTCAGGCGGAGCTACACGCCCGCTCGCCTGGGCCAGCGGAAGATCATCATCAACATCTACTGCAGCGCGACGGACGACGTCACGTACATCTCTGACCCTGGGGTCAGGAAGTGCGGGGCGATAACTTTAGACCTGCCGGAACCGTTCCCGCTGCCGGGAGCCGCGGGGGGAGCCCCGGAGAGGAGAGAGATCCGAGCCACCATGCAGTTTGGAGACACGGAGATCAAAGTCACAGCCGTTGACATCATGTCTGACCGCTCCGTCCGGGCTTCCATAGATTTTCTGTCTAATTGAGCAGCAGCCGGAAGTTGGAGAAGAGGGTCGGAAATAGCTGGAACAACTGATTTAGGAAAAAAGCGGTACTTTGGGAGTGGGCAACGTGTTTTGGTTTTTGTTTTTTTTGGAAAGAACAGGAACTTTGCATTCTAAGAAGAAACTCATATCCTGTAATTCAGGCATTTAGGCTTTGCATTTACTCACTGGAGCAGAAAAAAAAGGTCACGATCAGGAACATTTTCTGGAACTTTCCAGCCTTCAAAAGTACATACACCTTTATAAAGTGTCAGTATATGGTCAACTGAACGGCAGGGGACGCTCTCTGTACGGGAGAGAAGTAATACCGTTTGTTCAAGTTTGTCATGTCACACTATATGATTCTGTCGCTGGCATTTTCTACACAGACGAAAGAAATTCGCGGGAACTCTTGTGTGGTCTCTGCGAAAGGTAATGCAAGCTGGCGGCCGAGTGCACATCCCTGCTGCAGCGAACAGATGCCTTCTAATAATACAACCTGTCCGGGCAGCGTTTCCACTTTTGTAGACAGTTTGTCTCCTAGACTCTGCATCATGCATCATACTACCTAAAGAGAGACTCACTCATCGCAATTGTCAAACATGAAGACTTTTCCCTTATATATTGAGTTACACGGGGATATCTCACAAGCTCTGGGCTCATACCTCATTTAAATCCTATTTTACTATCCGTATATGATATAATAGTGACACAGCTACCTGGACTGCGGCTTTGTTTGTGATTGTGATGATGATTGTGTGCCACCCAGTGGTGAAAGGACTGAACTTCAAGCTGAAAACCCTCTTGGAAGATGAAAGCTCCCTGGATGCATCAGAACACACCGTGGCTAGTTAGGACGGTGGCATTATGGAATAATTTGCATGTTTCTTATAAAGTACGTCACCATTCACGTTCAGGTGTAGTGTTACTGTTTTGGGATTTTTTTTTGCAAATCAGGATCAAGAGCTTTACCTGCATACGTTATTTTTCCAGATTATTCTTCATGCACAAACAAAAATGGGAGTCTGTTGATTTGGGCAGAAAACAAGCTTTCACGTTTGACATTAAAATCTTAACTCAAGGTCTCTGCCTTCCTCCGCAGGTGGAGTTTGCTTGGTTGATATGGAGATGGCTCAGTTGTTTTCAGCAGTTACCACATCTTAAAATGTGACTGAAGTGTACAACTGAGTGATCACCATGGCAACTGGGAAAACTGGAAAAAGCTGACAGGTAGACGGTCTTCCCAAGGTCATACTTTCAGTCAAGCATCGATGTGTCACCCAACTGTAGTAAATCCAGTAAATAGTCTATTGATCTACATCATCTATTGATTATAGCCAGAAAAAAAAGGGGGCTTTAACTTTCCCCATCTGAAGACACAAGACGCTGTCACAGCTTTTGTGTGTGTATGCTCTAATAAACTGTATTCTTATGTACTGCTGTGCCATGTTCAACATGTTGACCCAACCGTGTTTCTTTTGAGTCCTTTCCTGTACATTTTCTTTTAAACTGTGCAGGTTGTAAAATGACAAAGCATCATCTTTACATTATGCTATTTATATGATCCATGCCCATCTATACATGTTACACTAACAGAAAACCATTTCTTCCACAGCAACATGCTTTGCATTCCCTATTTGAAGATGACAGACCATATGTTCTACAGCACACCTGCCACTGATATATTGATACATCAGGAAACGATCTATTGCATCTCCATCCCTTGACCAGATGTTAATAATAAAACAAGTCAACAGTTCAATTTCAACTGTGAATTTATTGATAAGAATGCTCCAATAAATAATTTCACACAGCGTAAACAATGAATGGTTCAGAACTGCTCGACATCCCATCAGTGTTTTCCATGTTACGCGTCAGTTTGTCACATAACAAGAAATTATGGAACATCAGGTCACAGAGGAAGAGCCGAGTTGGAAGGGACAGGAGTGTGTTTGTTTCAAAACCAAGGGGGATCTGCTTTAATGTTTCATCATTTCTCAGTAAAATGCCTACATGTGGAAAGATGCAGTGCTTGAAATGTTACACAGATGTTACCAAGTCAAAGCTTCAGTAAGAAAAAAAAAACTACAGGTGACAAAGAAAACACAAGAAATGTAAGCCACCTTTGACAAAGTCAAAAGAATCTGTCTTTCTTTCCCCCTCGTTTGTTTCACTACACCTACCATTTGCAATGCGTCTGTGACTGGTTACAACACCTCATTTTATCTAGAATTTAAATTCAAATACAGGTCAAACATGCCAAGGTACATTCAACACCATCTTCGTCTGAATCCATGTTTAAATATAACCTGACTGATTCTGAAGACTCAATCTTCTATCTGCATTTGGATTTTAATACCAATTTAAAATGGGGATTTGTTCTTGCTTCCTTTTAGTGAGCGTGAGGTCTCCCGCGGCCTCTGCCCCTGCCAGCGCCACCTGGAGGTCCATCCATACTGCTGCGTGGGTTCTTGATCGTCTCATCGACTGATAGGATGAGGCAGGCTGCTTCTGACGCCGCGGTCAGAGCATTGATCCGCACGATGGACGGCTCCCAGACGCAGGCAGCGAAGTTGTCTGCAATGTCCTCGTTGTTGATGTCCACACCGTACCACATCCCACCCTGCGGCGAAACAGAGACAACTTTATTTCCACTTTAACTACAGGCCATGAAAGCACCCTTCTGCCAAGTGTTTTATTTAAAGTAATGCGTATGTTTCATTTCCTACCTGTGCGTGCTTGGCGCGCAATTTGTTCAGGATGTTGGTGGCGTCAAAGCCGGCATTGTCACACAGCTGTCTGGGGATGATCTCCAGGGCCTTGGCGTACGCACCGATAAGCAGCTGCTGTTTTCCAGGGATGGTCCTGGAATAATCCCGCAGGTACTTGGACAGCTCCATCTCTATGGCTCCTCCACCCGCTACAATGGAGTCATTCTGGGAATGTTATAAAATACAATCAGCTTATTGCTGTCAGTGTGCACAGGGCTGACAAATGAAACTGAACTGAGGTTCTAGATCCAACACGTAGTGTAAAAATCGACTAAGCCATTTGGCTTATCCAAGTTGGAAAAGTGATACAGCAGTAAGATATACGCTGCGCCAATTTAAAACCACCGGTCTGAACCAAATTGTTTCAAATTCACCAAATATTAAACAGATTTGGGGCAAAAGTCAAGTAAGTGTCTTTGTAACGCACCCCTCTCCTGCAGTCTTCCCGAATCACATTCCTAGTTATCCACTTCCCCAAAAAGACTCCACCGTGTACAACACAGACTGATGTCTTGACGTGAAAAAGAAAATTGGCAGCTCAGCCATTTTTACTATGCCCCAAAACTATGGAACTCCCTGCCCAAGGCTATAAGAGGTGCAAACTCTGATCCATTTTTAAGTGACAATTGAAAACATATTTATTCACCATTGCTCTTAACTAATTGTCAGTCTTCACGTCTGGTTTTATGTTTTTTGTTTGACATATTGTATTGTTGTACTGTTGTTTTTTCTTGACATATTTTATTGGTGTTTTCCCTTCTTTGTTTTAATGCTATCTTTCAAATACTATATTGTCCGTCATACATGCTTTTGGTAACAAAAACCGCAAATAGCAATCTGTTTGGTATTATTGTGCAATATTTGCCTTTTCCTTATCTCTCGTTTCTTCTCTTCTATTGCAAAGCACATTAAGATCACCCCCCCCCCTGTACGAAAGGTGCTATATAAATAAAGTTTATTATTATTTTGTGTCAACTGACCTTAATGGCTCTGCGTACAATCATGATGGCATCATGCAGCGACCGCTCCGTCTCCTCTGTGAACTGTTCTGCTCCGCCCCTCAGGACGATGGTGCACGTCTTGGCCTTTGGACAACCCTTAAAGAAGTTAAACCTGCAGACGCAAACATGGTGGGTGAGCTGTCACAGAAACTCAAGGCGAATGGTTTATTGTTTGACAGACAAAAAAAATTTTGACCGTGTCCCTCTTACCTCTCTCCTCCAAGCTGGACTTCTTCGAAGAGTTCACACTGGCCCAGGACATCGTCCGTCAAAGCACCTACTGAGGTCTGAATGGAGCCACCGCAGGCCTGCAGGTCGTTAAATATGAAAGAAAAATGGGTTTGTAACAGACAAATGGACGTAATATATATATTCCCATTTTTACATAGATCATTTATCAATTTGTATTGAAAAAGCATTTGTTTAATATTTGTGTTCGCCTGTCACAATACTAAATGTGTTGACTATTTATAGTTAGCAGTTAAACAGCTGAAAGTCATAACCGCAATGCAAACATTCACTGACAGTCTGGCAGGTGGTCTGTCTCTGTATGTGTCCTACCATCATGGTCCTCCTCAGATCCTCCTCCTGCACCCTGCCAGCACAGAACAGGTCTCTGTCGGCAAAGTACTGGGTGGCCACATCACCGATGGGTAACTTGGATAGAACCACCTTGGCTCCTGACTGATAGATCTTCTCCAGTTTGTCATAGAGTATGTTCCACTCTGCGTCCACGATGGCCTGGTAGTCCTGCAGAAAAGGTCAAACACTTTCTACAAGGTGCAAAAAGGAGAAACGTATTTGACATCCTGCTGCTGTGTCGTGGTCTTCATACCTCCACAGATTTCACGCGGACCTCAGCGTTATCCTTCTCAGCTTTCAGCTCCAGCTCCACATTGAGCAAAGCAATCTTGGGATTCTCATAACGTTTAGGCTGCATCTCAAAGCCAGCATAGGAGAAGGTCTTCTTGAATGCAACCCCAGAGATCAACTGGGAATCCTGTAAAATGTAAATATAGAAAGTATAACATTGATGAATTTAGTATTTAAAAATATTAAAAGAAAAGGGACAAGAGATGTTTAAGTAAACTCAACTAATGTAAATCGTAAGGTGCTGCCCACTTAGGTAGCTTTTAACCTTGTTTTTAATTTTTTTATCCAAATATTCCATGACCAACCCTTAAACTTGTTTCTCTAACCATTGCTGTCATATCTTGTTTTAACCTATTTCAGAAGCAGGTGGGAGTAAACGCAAAAAATATAAACCTCAAGGGCTCCTCCCTGGACCTTCTTGATGCCAATCATCTTCAGAGACAGCAGCTCGTCCAGAGAAATGACAGCATCCACCACCATTTTGGAGAAGAACTCCTTCTGACCGGCAATTAGCTTGGAGTTCAGGGCTGTAGCGGCGCACTTCTCCAACAGCTGCCTCTGCTCTCTGAGAGGATAGAGAGAGGGGAAAGACTAGCTTTAAAAAGCTCAATTTAATGTCAGCCTGAGGATACAATATTAATGTTTTGCTCACAGAATAGATCAAACCTCAAATACATTCAGTAACTGCCACATAAATAAATTATATTGTAGCGGCAAAAGACAGAGCTTACTGTTTGTCGTCTTTCTTCACAGAGACGGCAATCTCCTTGATCTTGCTGACAGCGAGGTGTGTAGCGTTGCGGAATGCTCTGATGATGGTCTGAGGGTGGAGACCTTCATCCACGTACGGCTTTAGCTGCTTCAGGAACTCAGCAGCCAGCAGAGTGACGGAGGTGGTGCCGTCCCCGACCTGAAGATGATACAGAGGAGAGAAAATTATGAAATCCTTTTCTATTGTAATGTTCCGACAGTGGAACGACCTCTAAACTTAACACACACACACACACACACACTTCTCACCTCAGCATCCTGGGAGCGAGCGATGTCCACCAGGGTCTTGGCTGCGGGGTGAACCACATCCAGCAGTTTCAGGATGGTAGCTCCATCATTGGAGATTGTAGCCTTACCTGGAAAACACAAGTCAATCACATTTTGGTGAGGATTAAATCATCCTTTAATGCATTCCTTCGATGATGGCTTGTCTACCTGCGTGTCCTTACCTCTGCCATCCACCATCAGTTTGTCCATCCCCCTGGGTCCCAGGGTGGTCCTGACAGCCTCAGCAATCACCTGGAGGAAAAAGACATTTCGCCAGATATTACGCACATACTACACACAGAAAAACACAACTAAGGAGATAAAAGCTGCTTTTCGGACCTGGCAGGCATTGATGTTACTGATGAGCTGGGGAATACCCTGAGACGAGTCCGTCCCCTCCTTCAGCAGGATAACCGGTGTGGGCTGGAGAGAGAAATGGATAAAGAAAAAGGGAAAGGGGTGGTTGGTGGAAGAATAGAAAGGATGACAAAAATGTAAAATTAAGAAAGTGAGGAAATCAAGTCTGAACCCAAACCAACAACTTAGAATAATAAGGTATATTAGAATGAGTGTGACCTGGTTATCCAATAGCAAAACAATGCTATTATGTGAATAGTAGTAAATATAATAGTGCAATGTTACTGTTCATGTTTCAGCGAAGTCATATATTAATGACACTACCATGTAGTTTGTACATCTATAAAACCTGTGGAGCATATGTCACTACATTAAACACTGCGATTCTGCATCTACTTGCCATATTGTAACACATTAATTTCAGCCATGTCCCTCTGCTTTAGTACAAAGAGGATTTAAGTTATAGTTACGTTAGTTCACCGAGAGAGGTTAAAACCCAAAATGCTAATACACATACAGGCTGTCGCTGGTATTGTAGCCGTAGGGTCCTTTGTTAGTCTCAAACATGCAGCTGTGACACTGTCAAAAAGCCGGATCTGTGTTTACACTCTGCTAATAATGCTACTTATTGTAGCAGACTACATGCCAGAACACCCCATAGCCTTGCAACACATACAGTTTGTGACCATTGTCTTAGCAGGCAGATTTCAGGAAATAACGGCCTTTAACTATGTCTGATCTTTTGTTACTGATGATTTTCTTTTTTCTCTCTCTACCCAACCGGTCGAGGCAGATGACCGCCCACCAAGAGCCTGGTTCTGCCTGAGGTTTCTGTCTGTTAAAAGGCAGTTTTTCCTTGCCACTGTCGCATAGTGCTTGCTCATGGTGGAATTGTTGGGTCTGTACATATAGAGTTGGCTTGGACTTCCTCTATATTAACAAGTGCTATGAGATAACTTTGTTATGATATAGCGCTATATAAATAAAATAAAATTGAATTGAATTGAATTGAATTTTAGTTGGTAGTGTGTAAAGCGTTCCTAGAATGTTTCCTCTGTAGTTATAACGTTATTGTAAGTCGATAAAAATTTAACATTCAATCCCAAATAGTTAAAATTATTACTGTGCTTTAAATTTCAAAATTAAAAAGTAACTATTTGAATGGGCTAATATAGTACTGAACTTTATTTTGACTTGTAGATTGTGTACATCTTTGGTGGAAAAGGGAAACATTTTATTGTCACATCATGTTACAAAAGAAAATTTTGCAACATTTTGAAACACCAGTCCTTCAAAACTAAGAATTATCACCAGACATGTGGTAAGTAGTGTTGCATGGACCTGTCAACATGTCTATAGTGTGTATATGTGTGTGCATGCAGTGTTGGTAGTGGAGGGGAATGTTGTGGGAGTGGCTGTCAAAACTCTCCTCTGACAGCTAACCACCTACACAAAACCAAAAAATATTAAATCAGATCTTTCAGGAACACAGCAAAATGTTATTATGCCTAGAAACAAACAAATTCTTCACACTCACCTGAGTCCATTTGTAGGTTTCTGCATTAAGGCTCTCAAAACTTTCTTGTGCCCAAAAGTATCTGGGTCTCAGAAACCATAACAGCTACAGTTCCCAAACTCAGCAGATAGGTTGGAAATCTCAGCCATTACAGAAAGAGCTGGCCAGATGGTGACGCTATAACAACAAACTATACGTTATAGCCTATAACTTTAAGTCTGAGAAACATAATCCAGACAAATCTAACCATATAACCATGCCCATTTGCACCTAGATACATTTCCCACTATCTCTCATAATTAGCTGCTTCTTCTGTGACATTTGTAAAACATGTAGGAAATGTTATGGGAACATTCCCGGTGGTGTGTCACATTCACTATTGCTATTCCAGAATTCAATCAGATACAGGAGTGGCCTTTGCTGAGCAGAAAAGGACTGAGTTAGATTTTCCATTCTTTCACCATTATGCTATAGTTAAAAAGGTCACCATGACTCCCAGTGGTGCAGCTTATACAAGCCACACAGAGAGCCCTGGCAATGCGATGACACTGTCAGCACTCTTGTCATCCCGGTTGGGTGTGTACATGTGTGTGTATGTAACAGAGAGAGGGAAAGAAATAGAGAGAGAGTGTTAGGTGTGATTATGAGCATCGTTAAATACTCAACATCAAAGTGAGGAGACAGTTTTAATAGCAGAAACTAAGTTTGAGATGTAATCTAAGGTCACAAGCAGTCCTAGTTAGCTGGCTAGGTTGGTAGCATGTGCAGCCTTGTTAAAAGCTAATGAGGTTTAGTTACTATGTCTGTACTGTGTTTATTTACAGCAGCTGTAGGAGGATTCAGAATAACATTAGGATGGTTGCTGCACAAGCTAACAGGAGCTAACGGACAACAAATATTACTGGAGTAGCAGCATCAGTGCCAGAGATGTCCAGCAGGATCAATAAACTCATTCACAAGGCTGAAACTGTCATTGGTCAAAACCTAGAGACGTGAGGAGCAGAAGGTCACTGAACAAACTGCTCTCTATTATGGACAATCCATCCCCCCCATCCATGACACACTACAAAGACAGCAGAGCTAATTTTCCAATAGACTCATTCAACTCTGCTGTCATAAAGAATGTTTTAGGCAATCGTTCCTACCTTTCACCATAACTCTGTACAACAGCTCACCGCTGTGTGACAGGTGAACACTGTTTCACCTATTCAGACTATCGTCTGTACCTACTGTTTTTACCATACATATATTGTATATCCTCCTGAGACCCAGCCTATTCATTTACATCCTCTGCAGTGGTGAGGGGAACATTGTTTTCATGCTGAGACAAAAAAGTTAAAATGGAAGATATTTTTTTCCTCGGTTCTCAGGAGGATATATTATTTAGCCATTTTTGCTCACCTGTTCCTACTGCTATTTTCTTATACTCTTATTTCCTTGTTCTACAGATCTGCAATTCTGCTCTTTATTTTATATTTATATTTTTTATTTATTTTATATTGATATTCTGCAGATCTGCAATTGTGATTTAAATTTATGGTTATTCTTATTATATTGTTGAATGTGCTGCTGCTATAACAATTTCCCTCACTGGATCAATAAAGTACATCTGTCTGCCTGTCTGTCTATCTAGGTTCCATAGAAAATAAGGACACATTTCTTCATCATGATATTGTGGAGCACATATACACATCTAAACAACATTAAAACAAATTCAAAAATCTTAGGACACAGGTCCTGCTTGTGCTTCCACACACCACTGCTTTCAACAGGGAGGGAATGCAGAGACCAATAATGAAATACAGTTCATGTTACAGCATGGGAGGAAAAAACTTCTTAAGGTGTATGTATCTGTGTCACCTGAGGAAATTCTCCAGGTCATCACGGCTGCAGGAGGACCAGGACAGGTCGCTGGGGTTTCTTCCTTTCACCCATTCACCAGACATGATGTGTGAGTGACCAGTGCAGGTGGTGTGGTCGTCATCATGGCTCATTCCCATGCTGAAGACAAGACATGGATACATAGACACTGCGTCAAAGAGTAGTAGACCTGGTTCTCAAATAAGGGAGTCAACCAGCCATATTGTTAGTCCCTGTGTCTGTAGATATTTTGAGGCATTTATGTAGACACAGACAGTACAGTGCTTATTTCCATGACATATGGCCAACTTTATGGTCAGATTAGTATATGCATGTTGTAACTGAGCTGTGTGTTTTTATTAAATTCTCCTCCATTCCAGGTTGGATTAAAGACAAATTCAGTCTAATTTCATTCTTATTGTGAAATATGACAGGATATTGTATTCTAACTTGACACTGCTTGTCTGACTCTTTTATTGTAACATTATATTGTCATTGAATTTCTAACTCCGACAACACACACACAGTGAGGTGCAGACCTTGAGAGCTTCAATGCAAATCTCTCTCTAGTAGACCATGGTATTTACTGTTTATGTGTTGGTAAATCATAATTTAGTTTGATAAAATAATTTGCATAAGAATATGTCATGATACTAGTATTTCTGGGAGACTTTTGCTAAAATAGTGGCTACAGCCCTGGGTAAAACTAGTGACATGTTTATCTGTGAAATACTGCAACAGTTTTTAACATCAACATTGTAATTACCGTAGCTTTACATCTGTATGTGGAACTATACTGTGTGTTCTCTTTCATCCTGCTCTCACTCTCTTACTCTACCACCACCCGCACCCTGTCGCTCTCTCTCGCTCTTTACCTCCCTACCCAACTAGTCGAGGCAGATGACCGCCCACACAGAGCCTGGTTCTGCTCGAGGTTTCTGCCTGTTATAAGGCAGTTTTTCCTTGCCACTTTCACCTCGTGTTTGCTCATGGTGGATTTGCTGGGTCTATACATATTTAGTTGGTCTAGACCTGCTCTATATTAACAAGTGCTATGAGATACGTTTGTTGTGATATGGCGCTATATAAATAAAATTTAATTAAATTGAACAGCAACACGAATTGTACAGTCATTGATGTTTGAAAGGTCATGATGTTTGGCTTGAATATTTGAATATGTGCTTTTGCACAATAAGCATGTTGATGAGCACATTTGTAAGTAATACAGTTAATTAGAAAAGTAGTGTACCCATTTTTGCTTATATACCTACATGACTGGGTCAACTAATAGAAATTGTACTTGTACTGTACATTTGAATTCTGTGTGAATGCACTGTACTGTACTCAAAGAAAATGGAGAATAGATATGACCATTTTAAACTGTCTTAAAGAAATTGTGATTTTTGTTTGAGAAGTGTGTCAAGGCAACTGAAACATGCATGTCTGGATGAAAGACTCAAATACATAGCAGCAGAGGAACGAGGGACAACTTCATTAGGGTACAGTTGCTGAATGTGTGTGTGTGTGTGTGTGTGTGTGTGTGTGTGTGTGTGTGTGTGTGTGTTCCCACCCAAAGCCGTGACCTACATTTGCAAATTAACAACAACCTATTCTGAAATCTGGGCACAGACTCAGAGCCTGCAGTGCAGACTCTTTTCCCTTGGTTCAAATGAAAGTAATTACATTTCAGGACTCATACTGCTATCTATTCCCTCTGCTTTGAAGGCACTGCACTATCCTCTGCAGTACCTTCAAAGTGAACAGATCAGATTCTGATAACCATCCGACTGGGCCAGGACCATTCAGGCCAGATTATCTTACACACTCTACTAGACATTAAATATATACTGTATATCCTCACTGTTCACATAGATAACATTCTATGGTTAAATGTTATTAAAATAGTACATAAAGCTTAACACATGCACTAAAGAACATCTGTATGAAGATTTTGTATGAAGATGAATTAAACATCAAAATATGTCATGTAACCAAATACAGATATGTCAGTGTTTCATATCAATGCTCACTACCATAATTGCCTAATTTCTCAACATCATTGACCAACAATCAGTCCTGCTATGGTGAAACATTTTAAAAGTCTTAGAGTGATTTCACAACTAACTTGTCTGACTCGGTGCAAACAAACCATGGTGCATTTGCCTGCTTAGTTCAGTTTTCATCAGGTTTAATTTGGGATCAATCTGCTTATTAAGTTATAATAAGTGATCTGCATATGTTGTGTGGAATTTTGTGCACGCTAATTTTGTAGCCATGGTAACACATACAGTATGCGCTTCAGCATGTGAGTTTATTTGGGAAAAAAGGTGGGATACAGTCAGGTGCACCCGCTCCCTGCAAAAATCCAAGGCATCCCAGATTACCCTGTGCATCAAACCAGACGTGACCACTGTTTCTTATGAATGACTGGCTGTTAATGTGGCTTCTGCAGACATTCTGCAGATGTTGTTGTTCCCCTCACCAGTTTGACTAGTACCACTAAAACATTTGTCTGGTCACCTGCATGCCAATACGCCTTTGAGTCTGCCAAAGCTCTTCTCAGCAGCACACCTGGTCTTGTGGATCCAGACTTTGCGAGTCCCTTCAAGCTGGAGGTGGATGCCAGTGCCAGCGGTGGCGATGCTGTGTTGCTGCAGGAGGATGAGCAGGGTATTGATCACCCAATTTGCTACTTCTCAAAAAAATCCAATAAGCATCAAGTGAGGTACAGCACCAATGATAAAGAGGTTGAAATTTATGTTGGCTCAAGGTTGCCCATTGCCATATACACAAATCACAAACCTCTTGTTAATTTAGCATGGATGCAAATCTCCAACTAGAGGCTTGTGAGGTGGTCATTGCCTGTGCAGGATTTTAATTTGGAGATTCGTCACTAGAAAAGGTCAGAAAATGTATTAACTTAACTTCCTAATCTTTCTTCCTGTTCCTAATTATCAAATGTTTGGTGAAGAGGTTTTATTTTTAAGAAGGGGGGTATTAAGGCCCTGGCTGTATTTCCTAATATGAGTGCAGTTTTTTGCCCTCTGGTTATGTGAAAGTTTGTGCTCTGTTCATACAAGGATCTTGTTAACCTATAGGTGTCGCTTTCTGATTGATTAGATATGTGGGTTTAGCCTGGGGAGTGTAAATTGCTGATTGGTCCATTCACAACATCCTGCATTTTATAATGCCCACATTTCCAGCAATCCAGTGGCAACAGTCTGACAGCAGCACCTAGGATCTGTCCTTGGCCTCCAAACCCTTTGTAGATGCTTTGTGTGTTAGGGTTAGTTATTGGTGTAAATTATGTAAATAGAATAATTGACATTTAGCAAATACCTGTGAAGTTGTAGGGGTGAGCTGCCATTTTATTTTGCATTGTTTTCTCCTGCTTTGCTTTATCCTTGGGAGATTAGTAAATGTCTTCTTGTTTGTTTGAAACACCTAGGGCAGGGGTGACCAATACGTCGATCGCGATCGACCAGTAGATCGCAAAGGCCATGGTGGTAGATAGCGTGCATTTCAAAAAACTATTTTCAAATATACGTCCCACCTCCCTGTGGCATCTGCCACTTAACCACTTGACTGACATAACGAGGGGACAGTCTGCCAGTCCAAGATGGACAAATAGTAAAAGAGGCCTTCGTTGAGGCAGCAGACTCGCTGTTTCGTGATTTTAAAAACAAATCTGAAATAGTATCCACTATCAAAACCATTCAGCTATCCAGAAGCACAGTTACACAGTGCTGTGAAGTGATGGCTGATGATTTGATGCAGCAACTTTGGAAGGACATAGCAGATTGCGAGTGTTTCTCACGGCAGCTGGACGAGTGCACGGACCTAAACGATACAGCGCAAGTGTGCATTTTTATTAGGATGGTGTTCAAAGACATGACAGCGAAAGAGGAACTATTATGCACAACTTGACAACTACACAGAGCAGATTGAAAATGTCCAGTCAGACTTTGACAAACATTTTCAAGACTTTACTTTACTCGACCAGATCGCTACATTTATTTGCTTTCCATTTGGAGAAGACAATGAGGTCGATTCCCTGGCCTCAAAAATCGCAACACTGTTTCACAAGAACTCGTCAGAGATCTTATCACTGCAGGCTGACATTCAGTTGAAGTCGCGGGCCAATGCTGGACAGTTTTTGGA
>JAVQJF010068984.1:0-34463 GCA_036023855.1 Gadopsis marmoratus
AGCAGGTCTCCCCCCCTGCTAAGTACAGCCTGGGCCAAGCCCTGCTTTCCCTTCCTGAGTTGTCGAACGGTTTTCCAGAACCTCCTAGAGGCCAACCGAAAGTCCTTCTCCATGGCCTATATACGTAAATTACATTAATTAACAATTGACAATGTAATTACAACATAAAACAACTTAAATTCTCAATATTGTGTCAAGCTATGCATATAGGGGGTGTAGTCACAGTAGAAGCAATATCTTTACAGTACAATGAAATCACAAAGGTGATGCTGGTAATGTGTTCACCCCTTGTATGTGGCACACATATAGAGTATTTAATATGTAATGATTGGTGCATGTTATCCCCTGACACAATTTACTGTGAAAACTTCATAGGCTTTCACGCTGACTTAATTGCACAATGTGAGATGTTGTGTGGAGAAGGAAGGAGACAACGAAAGGGACTGACTCATGAATGGACCACCTCTCATTTGTGTCAGTGCTCCACAGGTTTGTAGTTTTACTTTAAGAAGAGTACCAGAAGTCACGGCATAATTACTTTCCCACTAGGCGGGGCTCTGGAGCTGAAATTACATCACACATAATGGGGTTGATTTAAACCTATATTCGAGAAGGCAACTGCTTGCCTATCATACTCTTGCACCTTGTTAATCCTTAACCAATGAATTAACCCTTATTACCAGTGTTGGAATATAGATGAGCACTCTCTCTCTCGCTCTTGCTCTGAATTTTCTCCCCTCTACCCTGTTCTTACCCTCATCTAGCTTTCTGTGATCAGGGACGTCTGGGGTCAGTGATTCTGTCCCGTGTCGTCCACGATAGTTCCTTCTGAATTCAGATTATTCTGACCTTAGATCAGCCCTATCAGGTGACCGCTACAGCACTTTAAAGTCCAACCTATCCAACAGCCAGCTGCTCCCGACAGAGTAAAGATTGCCTCATATCCCTCAGCGTGTTTGTCTATCTGTCTCTGTCTTGTATGAACAGAGGGAACAGTGCGACTAAAAAGGAAACCATGAGCAAATGCTCTTTGGCAATGCTTCAATTTCAAATGACAAAGTAGAGACAGAGAGCTGAGCACTGGTGTGAGATGAGCTTTATCCTCAGGTGTCATTTAAACCCGGCCTCCTCTAGTCTGTAAATAACATGCCTTAGCTCCACTTTGCACACAAGAGTCAAGTGCTCTCTGCCAAGATTGGAGTAGAGGAGTGTGTGTGTATATGTGATTGTGTGGGTTTTACCCAGTGAGACACCAGTACATCCACCGTTCAAGCATTTGTTTTATAAAGCGCATGAATCAGTCCAGCTGCCGTGAATGCGTGAGTTTGATTTCTTAGTCTCAAAATCCAATATGTTTTAGAACAGAATCTATTGGATCAGTTTTATTGCGACCAGTGTAACGGAGGTGTTTTCTAAATGACTGTATTTGATTGACACCTGGCACTCCGTTACCCTTCGCTGCAACCAATCTTTCAGGCCACTAGAAGCTTAACACTAAAGATCACTTCTTTCACACATTTACAGAGGAGATAAAAATAGAATTTAAACCCTGAATTTATGAGTTACGTTTTCTACCCAGAATTGTATTGCGACGCTTTCTTGTCTTTTTGCCTGTGCATCCTGCGAGAGGTGCTTGTGCCCGTGTTTGCGCATTCAGATGAACGTCCGGTCTTATTGTGTGTGACCTCCGTCTCTCTGGCTGTTTGCTGTCTCAGATAACATTTTGACATTCCAGTCTACTCGCTCAGACACTGCGATACCTTGGGCCGAGGGTGGATGGGGGGCCCAATGATAAGGCTTCACTCACAATTAGCAGGCAAGAGCAGGGAGGCGAGAGGGGGAAATTGAACTGTCAGAGAGAGGAGAGAAGAGAGGAGGAGAGAGAGGAGAGGGTGGGATGGGGTGGGGCAGTTGGGAAGGGGGGTTGACCCCATCCTGCAAAATGGAGCACGTCATAATTTGTTCATTTGGTGCCCATCAGGCTCTACCTTCCCTCCCCAACGCCGCTCTGCTGACCTTCCTCTCTCTCTTTCCCCCTCTCCCACTCCTCTCATCCTCCATTTCACCTTCCTGCTTACCTTCATTCATAATGACATTCCCTCCTTATTTTGTACCATCTTCATTGACTGTACATGTGATATGAGTGTGTTCTCCCTAGTGCCACACTCACACCGAAGCTAATAAGAACTATTATTCCTATTAAATGCATCAGTTGGTGATTTAAGAAAAAAATTACCCAGAGGCTTCAGGAGCTGGGATTGAGGAGAAAAGGAGCTAACAAGACCGAGGCCCGTGCCTGCCCTGCCTCTCTGGAGGATGTGATGGATGGTAATGTTAATATTAAATAAGCAGAGAGGCTTTTAGCAGCTCTGTATTTAAATGTCAAATGCTGATGCCCCCTAATGAGATAATACTGCTGAGAGCAATTAGCCTGCTAGACACAGAAAATACTATTCCCATCAACACAAGTAGAGTCAGACACATACAGTAGGTGTATACATACAATTCTGTACTCGTATACATATACTGTATATTACTGAGTGGCGAAAACAACTAAAAGGGGAAATAAAGATTCATTTTAATATATAACTTGATCTATTCAAGGGCTGCTTTGAAAACAAGGCCAACCTGTTACAGTATCTTGTTACTGCATGAGCATTGTGTTAATTTAGTCCTGCACACTGCTTCAGCTGACTGCCAGCTTATATTAAAATGTTCTAATGATATTAAACAACTCAAAACACTGTTACCGGTATTTAAGTAGGCGACACCACAGTCTTTTTAATCCTGTCATACCCTAGAATAAAACTGTACTGGTTTCTTATTAATCATACCTCTGCATATATAATACAATTGGTCTCTTTGAGCCATCTTTGCACTAAATAACCATTTTCTGTCAGCTATCTCTGAAATGGAAATCAGGCTTTGACTAAAGAGATGAAAAGTAGCACCTTTTTATTTTACAAGTGTTACCAGTTATCCGTTTTGTCTACAGGGAAACTGAGCAGTCGCTGCTGAGTAAGACTGTATAGATTTTCTCTTGTCTTTTTAAATCTCTGTCTCTCACTCTCTACACTGTACACTCTGTGTGAATTGTTATAAGTCAGCAAAAGTGTGTGTGTGTGTGTGTGTGTGTGTGTGTGAGAGAGAGACGGAGGATACAGGTGTTGTTAGCAAGCTCTGAAGGTGACTGCTGGCCTCATCCATCAAACAGGCTTTCCTCAGGCTGATCCCTAATGGATCCCCTCAATCAGAGCCGCTCACTGTCAGTCGCAGTGCAACAAAATGAGAAATCAGGCAACTGGTCGCGCAGCCAAGGTTGGGAGTCATATAAAGGGGACAAAGTGATAAAGACCAGCTCGTGTCCAGCCTGTTGATTAGTATTGAGTGATCCCAGCCATCCAGCCGGTCATGACGGAAACAGGACATCAATCTGGACAAAGCTACTTCTTCAACAACTATAATCCAGCTGTACATTCACTAAATCCAAATCTGCAAACTTGGCTGTGCATATTGACCGCTACATACCAGTCTGTGCCTTTTTTTTTTTTTTAAAACTAAGTCTCTCAAATGAACTAGTTTTAATAAATCAATATAATTTGATAACAGGCTACTGACTGAGTGTGCCATAGGTTTTGATTTCATTCTGTGTAATTTGCAGCAGTAATGCAAATGGGGATGGTAAATGGACTAAGCCCTCTCTGTACTTTAAAAAGTAATCCCAGGCTAATGTAGTTATCAAGTGTTAACGCACTTCACTTTGCCATAGGCCGTTAAAATCTATGAAGGGAGGACAGATTCAAACAGCGCATTCTCTTTATTCGTCTGTGTCCAGGGCTCCTTACTATCTTAAATGCTGGTTCTGTCTTGCCTTCACGGTGATTTGATTTGAGAAGCTAATATACTGAAAGCCTGTTCTTGCTGTTTGTCTGCACCTACTCATTCTCTTAGCTTTAAAAGCCAAAAGCCTTTTATTATTGAAAAGGCCTCTACTTGGTTTTAGGGTTTAACGATATTGTGTACCACATCTTCCTCAGCGAACACAGAATGAAAAGGGTTTGAGTGCCGTCTGTGCCTGAAATAGATTCATTATACAGTATGTCTGTGTTTGGCTTTTAAATAAGAAAGCCTGGCATTGATTCATAGAGATATGGAGGTACAGTAATCACACTAAAAGCTCTCTGCCATGCTGCAGGTTCTGCTCTACTGTCGAACCCACTTACCTCCCGTCTCAGTTGTCTTATAGTCTGTACAAAGCTTAGTGCAGTTTCAGACCTTGTGGACTGTCTGCAAACTGTTTGAGTAGCTCATGGCTGGATTACCAAGCTGGCAACTGCCCCAGATGCCCTGGCCCCAGGTTCACGGTCTCATTTGGTTTCTAGTAGTTCACTAAATTGCTAATTTGTGTGCACATCTACAGCATAGTATCAACAGAAATGCTAAAGGCCAGACAATGAGTCATGCATCATTACCTCATCCTGAGGCTTTGTGGAGCCCTGAGTCAAAATCAAGTTTTAAGTAATTGATTTTATTGGACAATACTTTACATAGAGCACATTGTTGAATAAAAAAAAAGAGTTTTAATTACAAAAACTTAATATGGACATACAGGTAAATAGTAATGTTGTTTACTGGGTAGAATAACATCTGTGTGTGTGTGTGTGTGTGTGTGTGTGCGCACATGCACGTGCACTTAACGGGTATTTGGAGTTGACTGACCCACAGAGAGCAAGAGGGAAAGGCGCTCAATAGGGTCCCAAGATTTTTTGTTTTTTTTCTCTCAGGCCTCATAGTGGGTCAACCCGGCGCTGCTGTAAGTGTCCAAGACTGTCTGTATCCTCATACCTAAATGACAACGTTGTTTATCATTGTCGTCCAAAACAGCCCAGATGACTGCTACAGAAAGGTTCATATGTCTTTTTTTTTTTTAAGTATATCTTCCATCTTTATGATTAAGATATGGTTACGTTCAGGAAACTAACAGACAAAGATTATCATGGTTTAAAAAAAAATAAAAGGAAGTGACTTAAAGTTAGAAGATGCCCTCTGATGTCAAAGTCAGACACTTCAGTATTTCTAAAACCTTGCCTGTGTTGGACTTACAAACTCATGAGCCCCCCAAATGACCAATTTCATGTAGAAGGCCTCAAATTTGTTTTATTAGATTTTTCTTTTTAGTGGGAATTATTTAGTTACACTTGTCTGTAAATTAATTTTTGTAACTAAAATCTTTCTCCACGCTGCAAATGATAAAGCTTTTGTAGATTTATTATTTTGTTGGTGTAAAACTAAGTCTGAAAATGCTGAAATCGGCTTATAAAATGCTTGTGTGTGTGTGTTGTTTTATAGTTTTTTTTTGTAGAATGTAAACTCACTCCAGGTTGCTAAAAGCCCCAAACAATAGCCACATATAATATTATTATGGTGTAAAGTAACTGATGGTGTTAGTAAGTCATATCCTACTATTCATTCTTTTACCTTGTTGCAGGCAGATACTCGCCTGTTGGCGACGTATGTGGTCATATTAATATCAGGGGTGATATTGATTTGGAGGCCTGCACACAGTCATACATACAGCTGTCTGGTGGTGGGCTTACCAATCACCATAAGTCAGTGTCTGGCTGGGAACACCAGAGGTGGTGTGAGCACCCATCAGAAATGAAGCAGAGATTTTAATGCGTTTGATTCGTCTCTACTATTTCAGGAGATCGCACAGTTCTCACAATATTCACACAAGCATCATATTGTTTGGCTGGAGTGTGACTGCAGTTTTCAAGTGAAACTCTGCAGATGAGAGCCCTGTGGTGATCAGATTTGGTTCAAGGCATCTAATGGTTTCATAAATGTCATATGCAATCTATGCAGCATTGATTCTAGAGCTACAATCATGCTCCGTCTTCTGATATACAAAAATGTAGACCATTTCTCCAGCCGCAATGACATAAGCTAGATTTATTAAGAGGACAGCTGTCTTTACATCTGTTTGAAATCTTACTGCTCGCGTTGTCTGTCTCTTTTGTTTTACCCTCCATCTTCCTTTCTCGCTCTGAGGCTAATGAAGGCTCCTTGGTCACAGTCCATAATTATCATACAGATAGGATCATATCCCATTGATTTTATGCAGATGATCACCTTTCTGTGTACGCAGGCCTGATGGTGGTAGTAATTTACAGAAGAAAATCAATTACCCTTCTCGTCTGCAGGAGTAATTGTTTATTATTTTCCTATTAGACAAACTGTGTTGATCAATGTTATGGAAAGATTGCCCATGAATACTATCAACATAAATAGATTTGCCTTCGACATTAGTACTAGTTTTCCTTTAATGACCTGTACAATGTCAAACCAATGCCACAGGCTGAGATTTACGCATTAACTGTATGTGATGGGTTTGTGTGTGTGTGTGTGTCTCTGATATATACTATTTTATTTATATATATATATATATATATATATATACACTCTGGAGGATTGATGGCATGATCAAACAATTACATTTAAGATACTAAGTACAGGATGACACTGTTGTTGTTTCACAAATGTGCTGTTGATGTGAATAGTCAGTGGTTCCCCTGGCCCCGTCCGCAGCCTCTCTGCCTGGATCAGTGTCGATTGATCTAGACACAAACTAATCACTATTACTCACTGAAGTAATTGGCCCGGCCCAGATCACAGAGTAGCAACCGATCGACTGGTCCCGGGATCGATACTCTGATCAGAAGAGGTGGGAGCAGAAGGTAGGGATGCAGAGGTAGGAGGAGGAATGTTTTGTAATGTGGCAGATCAATCTGGCTGAACAGCGCAGTTTCTGTGTATGTGTTTGTGTTCCCATCCACCCTTCACACACATTCACTCTGCTGCCCAGTAGAACTCTGCTGCTAAGCTTCAGGTGCCACATATCTTGATTCAGGAGAGACTCATGGTCATTACAAACTCTTAGAGTCTTTGACAAGAGGCCAAACCCCTGTCCCACAAGGCAGGGTGAGGAAGTTACCAAAGGTTTAACATGTATAGACCGACGCAGACTTCACAGCTTTGGACAATTAAAAAAGGAAATCGGCCCTAGAGCTGAATTTGGGACAGTTATGTCAATATCTAGAAACCAGGAGGTCCACCGATATTTAAAACGCACAAGAGCAGGTAAAGGTGACGGGAGACAATCAGCGGAGACGCCTGGTGTTCATTAGCTGTTTTCTGTCACCTCTCCCTCCTCCTCGCTTTAAAGTAAAACCGAAAGCTTGAAACGGCAGCAATGCCTGTGGAGGAACTCCACTCTTGGAGAGCTATATCATGACTATTACAGTTACTAAAGGAGGGCTCATAGAATCTTTCAGATATGACATTCAATTTAAGTTTTTTAATGTATGCTGATTAGTCAATTAATTAATTAGTCTAACAGAAAATTAAATCACAACAATCTTTATTTTCTTAGTATTGCCATTGTGTTTCTCCATATTGTACTTACCTACAAAAACGTCTGTCGACTCTGTATATATCGACAGGGAGTCCTTCTTTATTTAGGGTGTAAGGTGTGTGTTTGATGTTGTACAGATTGTGAAGCAACCTGATTTTTTTTACTTTTATTTAGTTATTTTGGGCTATATAGATACAATGGACTCAAATTTTATTTTTAATTGAGCAATTTAATTAATGATACCTGTCATTTACCATTCTAAATTGCCAAACCTTTGCAGCCTCCAGCTCCTCAAATGTGAGTGATTCTATCATTTTTCGTTACTTTTAAATCACTGTACAATTATATTTTAATTTTGACCAAACAAGTTATTTGAGGATGGACTCTGTGACATGGTGATGGGAATTTTTCTCAATTTTTTTTATTTTACATTTTAGAGACAAAACAATCAAGAAAATGCTGCCCCTAATGGAGTTGTTTTGAATTCACAAATAAAATGTGAGTTTTATAATATTATAGAAATTTCAAACGGAAATCCCCTTATCACCTGGAATTGTCCTTTCTACTTCATGTGGATTGTAACTGAATTGTCATACAAAACCAAAACACCCAGGAACTAAAAAGACTAACATGCACAAGAAATTGCTGGGCTCGATGGTCACTCTCGACTCCTTTACAGCTAAGAGGTGACTGTGCTGACGACATGGTAACTGCGCCCGATTCCTCAGATTACACAAAACACAGGGATCACTTTCCTAAAATTTGGTCTCAGACGATGCATTCTCCTGCTCAGCCTATTTCATGGAAAGAGCAGGTGGTCCTAATATTTCATGCGTTCAATGTGTTTGCAACCCTTAGTCCCCCCCCCCCCCCTCCTGCCCCTTGTCTATTCCTCATCCCACTAGAGCCCATTTCTCTTTCATCCATGTTGGCTGTCGCCATCCTGCTTTTAGGAGGTTCCTGCTCGGCCAGACAGAACGCTGAGCACCGTTTGGATGCGCTGGCCCTCCTCAACATTCTCATCTCAGCATCTCCCCTGACGCTGCCCCTGTCTCGCTCTCTCCTCCCCTCCATCTCCCTCTGCTGCCCTTCTCCCCTCTTTGCTTTTTACTCTTTCTTCCCCTTCTCTCTTCCTTTTCCGTTACACTCGCTCGTCCTCTCTCTCTCTCTCTGTGGTTGTTGATTGGGTGTCTGAGTGCTTGTGGCAGCTGTGTGTTGTGTGTAATAGAGCAGAGAGGCTAGTCTGAATACAGCGATGGGAGAATTTGTTTATGTGAGAGATGCATAGATGGAGACAGGTCTCCAGACGCTGCGGGCCCTCTCTTGCTGTCATCCTGCATTCAGGCCCTGACAGGAGATCTGAGATGGCCAAATATGCCAGACGTTCGCCCCCAAATCCCCATGCTGCACCCCACAATCCAACCGATGTGTGTTTTGTGTTTATTCAGATTTGACAGAATGATTCTGTGTGTGTGTGTGTGTGGCGTGCATGTGTTTCCAGGCGAGCATGCTTGATCAGATTCCCCTGCCACAGGCCTGGTCCAGGGTCCATTACCACTGAGCGATAGAGGGGAGAAAGTCTACTAGCTATTCTCTTTTTATCCCATCCCAGTGATCTCTTTCTCTTTCTCTGATATGTTAAGTCTGTTCAGTGGGGCAAGAATTCGGCTTCCATCGCTTCTCTGAGATGTGTGTCCACCTCAAACGGCTCATTTAGCGTTTTCATTCCCCTCTCCTTGGTGCACCCGTAGTTGCATTTTGTATCTGAATGTTTGCGGTGGTTTGTCCAAGTTAGCCTTGTCACTTCAACCTTGCATCTTCAGGGACTCTTTGCTTTTGTCTTTGTGTCACCGTGATGTGTGGCGACGTGTTATTTAAATCAAGCGTTTCAATTGAATAACCTGCTTTTTGGTTCATACAGAGCTTACCTTGACTCTTCCAAAGACTACAATGTCTTGTTTGGTGCAGTACTAGAGCACGGCACTCTTTTTCCTAAATGAAAACAAACTAATGTATTGGAATAATACGCTTAGAGGAGAGACACTAAAGCACAATTAATGAAGACTGAATCTGGAGTGGCTGGTTGGCTGCCTACAGCTGTTGTTCCCTGTAGAATCCATGCTTCCATCAACGCAGCTTCACTAAAACGCAAAGGCTGCTTCTGAGAGCAACCGCAGTCGGCATGTTGTGGCCTTTTAACTGCCTTCAGCAATCACATTTGATGCTCCTTAATTATCCAACGCTTTCCCCCTTCTGCCTTGCAGCCTTCTTCCCGCTCAGCTGCAGAGACGGTGCGTTTGCTTACCGCTCTGCCTTGCCTAAGTGTTCGCCTGCATGTAAATTAATCTTGATTCACTTTACCCTGCCCTGCTGAGTGCTACAAATTACCCTATAGCAACGAAACAGCACAAGTGAAAAAAGCCAAATTGCTGCACTTGATAGGCTGTTGCTCCTGTGCTTTACATTAGCGCTACATAATGAATGCTCTCTTGTGAAAAGTAGTGTGTTGTAGGTTTCTTTTTTTTTTATTCATCCTGAATACGGAATGTTTGCGCATCTCTCGGTCCCTCTCAATATGTCTGTCTGTATGTGTTTCTCTAGAAGAAGCTTTAATGAAGGAGGCTTTGCTGAGTAACCACGAAGCGTACATTCACTCACAGTGCCTCCCCTCCACCCCCAAACGTCAGCATCCATCAATCCATTTACAGGAGCTTGACAATATTAGTTGCCTTTGTGCCGTAGTCACTCTAATTGGCCCTGGGAAGAAAAACAGGCTTTTGACACAAACACAGGCAACACATTCACTTACCGCAGCACTTGTCTCTCTGAGGATGTTGATGCGAAAGAGGTTTAGGTTTTAATTCACCAGAACAGAATTGGCTCCGGCTTGAGTGCTTCATTTTCTAACCTGACTGCGCTTCACGAATTTCCCTGCTGTCTTTTATTGCTTTTAAACCACAGTTTTATCTTCTTTCTTCACTAATGGATGTTCCCTCAGTACTTACTTTTCTTGTCTGGTGAGAATACGTCCCTTAAGAAGTGAGTCTTTGTTCTGTCATCATGGCCAAATAATTTTTATTTGCTGTGTTTGATATCACCATATTAGTCAAATATTCAACTGTATATGAAATAACCTTGACAATTGACAAAGGAAGGACACTCACTGTGGCTATGTGTGTGTGTGTAAATCAATGACAGTGAATGGGAGGAACCCCTCTACAAACCCTCATCTTTCATCTTGAATAACCGATATCATAAACAGACGCTACTCATCAATCTCACCTGTGTTCCCGATACAAAGATGGGGAGCAGGCATATTTCCCTCTTTCTGCAGATCTGATGACATTTACTAAATTGCCCTGTGTGTGTGTGTGTGTGTGTCTACACACAGAGGAATGTGTTTGAGTGTGCATTTCTGCACGCATGTGCCTAATGTTTGTGCTTGGCATTTTCTTCGCTAGAAGAAATGGCACAACATTTGTGTAAACTTGATGCTCTCTGTTTGTATTTCAGTAATATTGTAAATCAATTTGTTTTGAGTGGACAGTTGGTTTTCCTCTGTGACCTTTTTTTTTTTTTTTTCTTTTTCTTTTTGCAGTCATGTGTTGGCAACCCTGCAGCTCCATAACCATCCACATAGGGGCAGTGCAGCAGTTTGCAGCTGCTGTGGACCCAGAGAGGAAATTAAATAAAAGTGGGGATAAATCAGGAAAACCAGCACACATGAAGAAGAGGTAACGATTGAATTATGTTTAATGATGTCATTTGGAGAGGAGTGTGCTATATTATAACAAATGATAAAAGTGTGTTTTAATGAGTAGTCATAAAGACTCGGTAGACAATCTTATTCAATAGGACTCAGAATTGACTTACAAGGGCCCTCAGGGTTGGAAAAGAACAAAGTGACTTTGGGACAATTATTGCATGCCTGTTTATTATCACTCACCAATTCCATGCCACATCGAGTGTACTGGAAGTGTGTGTGTGTGTTCCAAGGTCATGGTAAACATTGTACATCACTACCTTCAAACAACAGTGATAATCCTTGGATAAATAATAGATGGAGTATATAAATCTATTAGCCAGAACAAGCCTGATAAAGACATTTATCCCTCTGAAAGGGGGGATTACCAAACTAAGACCACGCTATATGTGTGTGTGCATGAGTGCCTGTGTCTGTCGTTTGCTATGAAGGTAACAGCAGAGATAAACTACAGAGACTATAAATACAGGAAAACAACGCATCTTTATCACCCAAAATATGCCTCCCAACCTTCCATTTTTAATATCACTTATCTCGACTGAAACAATACCTGCTCATTTTTCACAGTAGGAAAAAAGAAAATGTGATTGTGATTAAAAGGCTCTTTTTACTGAAATGTTTCGAGTTTAAACAGTGCTCAATGAAGTGTTTTACAGCCAACTGTTCCTTTCTGAACTAAAACTAAACAAAGTTCCCAGCAACTGCAAAACAAAGAGTGTCACAACAATTAGATGGTAACAATTAAATATCATTATGTTGTAATTAATCTGCACACAATTCATTAAATACTAATTCCATATGAAAATCAGGCAAAGAAGAATGCCATCAATACGCTGCTTTAATTAGCATGTGATTGACAGCATGCTGAAATGGAGAGTTTTTGGATAGGACGACACGGCCTGTGTGTGTTTTTGTCAGTGTGTGCAAAGTGGATCATCTTAAGTGTATAAAGATAAACTCCCCTCTGTCTGTTGATGGTAATTATGTTTGCTCCCTGTGGGGTTGCTGGTATGGCCAGGTTGGGGGGAGGCGAGTGGTGGGGCATGATCTGTGCTAATTGTTGTACATGAGAGCCTGTTTTGGCTCCTGGTGTGTGTGTGTGTGTGTGTGTGTGTGTGTGTGTGTGTGTGTGTGTGGTGTGAAACTGAATGGAGCCATATGACTATGGGTCACACCCAGAGTGCCGTTGCCAGGATACAGCATCTGAAGCATCATGGAGGGGTGGTACCGGGGTACTCCATCTTCAGCCCCCCCACCACCCTGATCCTGCTTCCTTCCCTCCGTCCCCCCTCTGCCACTTCCCCCTGGGGTTTGGCTGAATGGTTTGGGGTGACAGGGGGGTGGTGTCCTATTTGTCCCTAAATGCTTCTCTATAGACCCCTGATAATAGACTGGCTGCCTGTTCCCTTTCCCCACCCGCCCCACTAAACCTCCGCCGCCACCTTCACCCACTCTGTCTCCTTGTCTCATTGCCCCCCCCCATCCCCTCTGTCTCGCTTTCCTCCCTATCATGTCTCCTTCTCTTCCTATCTCTTTCTCTGTCTCTCTCTTTCTTTTCCTGCTGCTGTACTTCTTCAGGTATAGATAGCAGTGTTGGATTCAGCCCTCTGATGTACAAGCATTCTTTGCTGCTTGTTATATTGTCCGTGTGCTGCGTTCGAGTGTCGGTGGTGTGCATGTACAAGCAGAAGGTCACTGCTTATTACTCCCCTCTCCAGCTCCTCAGCATTGTCCAGCAGCACCAGCTCTGCCAGTTAGTTAATAGGAGCTGCTTTTGATGTTGGTCTTTCATGCTTTGTTTAGAGACATAGCTGAAGATACCTTTTGATGACTGTGGGCCTGTTAGTCAGGCTGCTTGATAAATGAGAAGCAAGTAAGGAAAAGTCTTTTTAATGACTGATCTGTGATCAAATGAAAAATAATAAAGCTATGGAACCAATTCGCGCAAAAGCCTTGTAAAGAATACAAAGATGGAGCCTCTCTGTATTCACCACACACTTGAAAGGAAGGCACACAGAAAGGTCACCAACCTGCATCTGCATCACCATCTGCTTAGTGGATTCACTACATCGGATGTTTATGTGGGTTTTCACAGTGTTTAAAAAATAAAAATAAAAATCTGTTTACCGTACATGCTTGATTTTTATGTACATCTGTGTCTGTGTGAGCATGCATGCCTGTGTTAGGGGTCAGGAGTGAAGATGTTACCCTCTGGTCATTCATCACAAGGGTGACACACTCTCCCCTGCGCTCCGGTACGCAGAGGCAATGTTTTATAAAAGAATAACACGTCAGCGGGCACCCACCGGCCATCCATTACCACCCTGTGCAACCTGCAACGATGTGCAATTCACTCACAGATTTCATGCACTCACTGTGCACCGTACTTGTCGTCTGCATATACAATAGCACCCATTGTCTGGCCCAATTTGTTGTTTCGGAGGACCTTTTAATTTCCTGCCTTGCAATGCACTGTGTTTGATTTGTGTTGTCCTGCAAAAGTAGAATGAGGCAGAAGATGGCAGGAATGGGTAGATTTAAGACACAGGAGGCCCAGGATCGAGAGCTGGCTTATGGGAGCTGAGCAGACTGTGCAAGTGTTAAGTGCTGGAGGGAAAATGTCTTTATCTTCTCTCTCTTGCACATGCACACACAGTTAAGGCTGCCCTTACATGGCTCATCACTCTTCTAGCTGACAGCAGCTGCTGCTTCTACTACAACTACTGCTACACACACATTCACGCACATTTTTTAGGTTGTCATGTTAATCAACAAAGAATGTAGAAAAATCACATTGTATGTTTGCTGATGCAATATGCCTCCAGATTGTGGTGAAATATACACAGCTCAAAAAAATTAAAGGAACACTTTTTAAGCAGAGTATAGCATCAAGCCAATTAAACTTCTGGGATATTGATCTGGTCAGTTAAGTAGCAAAGGGGGTTGTTAATCAGTTTCAGATGCTTTGGTGTACTACAAGTGTACTAGAGGGGCAACAATGAGACGACCCCCAAAACAGGAATGGTTTTACAGGTGGAGGACACTGACATTTTTTTCCCCTCCTCATCTTTTCTGACTGTTTTTACTAGTTTTGCATTTGGCTAGGGTTAGTGCCACTACTGGTAGCATGAGGTGACACATGGACCCTACAGAGGTTGTACAGGCAGTCCAACTCCTCCAGGATGGCACATCAATACGTACCGTTGCCAGAAGGTTTGCTGTGTCTCAAGAGCATGGAGGAGATTCCAGGAGACGGGCAGTTCCTCTAGGAGAACTGAACAGGGCCAAAAAAGGTGTATTTGTATAATAATAAAATGTAGTAGTCGAGTAGGAAAAGGGGGAAAAGGCCCACATATGAGAAACAAGTACTTAACATATCACATAAAAAGCCACTGTGTTAAAGACCCATTGGCAACATATTCACCTTCTGGCAGCAAGTTGGATGACAAGATTGATACCACTCATGTTTCTCTGTTAAATGTGAATCTGGAGCTCTCAGCCTGTTAGCTTAGCACAAACACTGAAAATGGAGGGAAACCTTTAACCTGACTCTGTCCAAAGTAACAAAATCCACTAATAAACACATCTTATTTGTTTATCCATACAAAGATCAAAATGTTAAAATGATAAATTGTCATTTTATAGGCCATGTATGCTGGACTATTTCTTGGCTTGGCGTAGTTCAACGAGACTCTAGAAAGTTATTGCTGCCAGCCAACAAATGCAGTGCTGCAAGAATGACAAATATTTGTAGGCCTACCCGGACGTTAGCATTGCCCTGGTTCTCTCGACAAAAAGCCAATGGGATTTTACCATTGGATTATTGCAGAAAATAAGATCTGTGGCAAACAAAAGTTTGATACTTACATGTTTATGTTCAGCAAGATAATCAAAAAACAAATGAACACCACTTTGTATGAGTTTTGAAGCATAAATGCAATCGCCAGAAGAAAGGTTTGAGTTAGAATAGTTTACAAGACCGTGAGTATAAACCCAATGAGCCTGTAACGAGTCTGTGTGTGAAGTTTAATGTCCCCGACAACCTCTGTTGTCTCATTTAGCTGCTTGTTAGCAACCGCCTTTTTTAAGATGCATAATAGCTTCAAAATTCAGGAGTGGGTTATTTTCTGACGTTTTTTATGTCATGGAACAAAACATGAAAATCTCTTAAGCTTTCAGGCATCTAACAAAACACCATTAAAAAAAAATCCACAAGTGCAAAAATGCAAACTCATGTCTGGGTTTAGGACTCAATCCTGCACCACTCTATAGTCTGGCACATAACCCCATGTAAAATGGCGAATTGTCCTTTTTACACATCCAAAAAATGTTACGTTTTTAATTGAGCTTCAAAAGGGGTGGTTTTGTTTTCCTTTGACATGAGAGTAGTATTGATCTTCTCATCTTTCTCTCCACCAGAAAGTGAACAAGGCTATTTCCAAAAATTTTAAACTAAAGGCCCTTAAAGGTTTGCGTTATATAAATGTCTTTCTCAAATTGACAATTATGCAAAGTACGCATTTTTTTGCTCATGTAACAGCAATTACCAGCATCACAATAGTTAGTTGTAGTCTAGTGTTGGTTTGTGTATTTAAATACCAGTCAGTAGATTTGAGAGTGCTTGACGGTTCCAGTCTTGTGTTTTTCTCAAGTGTGGTTTCTCTTTTGTTTGCATTTGCATTGCTGTTTGGACCTTTTGAGCCATCAGTATTTTGGATGCGACAGCTTGTGCTGTGTAAGACGGAACAAGTTGAGGACGTTGTGAGTTATAGAGCTCTTAGACCAGTTTACGAGGACTATTATCTCTCAGTTAGTCTCAGTTTTATGTGCATTTTCTCTGGGCTGGTCTGGAACCATCAATTTAATGCTTTCATAAAGCAAGGTTAGATAGCACTGAATCAAACCGAACACTTGCTGACACTCTCCTCTGCTTTAGAGCTAAAGTCACAAAGAGGAGACGCAAGAAGAAGACGATGAGAGGCGATGAAAGATGGAGAGACAGTTTTATGATGTCTTTTTAAAGCCAAATTAGAGCAAAAGTTTTGTTTCCAGCTGCAATAACAATTTGGAAATGTAGTCACACAGTGAAACCCAAACAAAATATATTTCCCCCTGTTCATTTGAGTGTCTGTTGTATGGACACTTTTTATTGCCTGACATGAGTCCGCATTCATGTGTCAAACAGACTTATGTGTTTTTGTGAGGTGCCCATTTTTGTGGCACTTATTGCCAGTTTTATAGCAGGCCATTCCTTTCATGATGTTGCTCTATCACCTGCTGTTTCCTGTCAGCAGTCTGTGAGAGAGACTTTGTCGTTAGTCCAAACATGTACGTACTATTCACTTCAAAACAAATAACAGGCAGAGATCGATATGGGTTGAAACGGAGTGTAGTGCTTATGGACAACACACGGTATTTCAAGCAGGCATTCAATAAGAGTCTGATTCCATTTCACCTTATTTATGAGTTGTGTGTGTGTGTGTGTTCCATCTGCTGTAGTGTGACACGTTCATTTTGAATGCCGGTGGAGACACAGCAGGCTAAGCGGACAAATGGATGAGAAAGTGAGGGAAGAAGGAAAGGAGAAATGAGGGAAGAGTAAAGAAAGAGGTGACTCGAGTAGAGATTTTGTTGCTTTTGTTTGTTCCAGTTGTGTGTCTGAGGATGCAGTGCCAGCAATCACTGACAAGGAAGAGGAGATTTATCGCCTCTCAGTGGTACCTTACACCCTGACAGAGCTGCAATGTGAGAATCCCCCTGATACGCACACATAAACACAGATGTACCCAGATGTGTTGGCTGGGTGTGTGTGTGTGTGTGTTGTGACAGGCATGGTGGAGCAGGCTGCAGGTTCTTCTGTCTGGCTTTGACATGCATGTCATTAGCAGAGACGTGGTGAGACAGGGGGCCTCATCAGTATTTAAATAGTCTGACATCTCTGCCACCACATTTCTGCAGGGGTTTCCTGCTCTCCATTTTCACTTATCCAGCTCGTCTCTTAGCTGCTCTTTTTGTTTTCACCCCTCTGTTCTCCTACTTACCTCCTATCCATCCTCCTTCTTCTTCTACTTCTTCCACCAGGCTCTTGTGCTTTATATCAGTGACTGTAAAATATATTCCCTTTCTTTTCTTTTGTTTTCCCTCCCTGGGTTAGAATTTGTTCCAAGGAGTTACCTGCTGTGCCTGAGTATGTTGTGTAAAGTATTAGATTCTCTATACTTTGGCTGCACCGAGTGAGTTTTTTAACAGGCCACGCTAAATCTAAGTTAAACGTTTTATGCTGAATCTTTCTGCCAATATTCCATGGAACTGATAAAAGCTATACAGCTGTATCTTTTGTATACATATCTGCCCAGAAGCAGGTCTTGTTGCAGCCCCCCAACAGTAGGCTTTCTCATGCATACGCTACTCATCGCAGCGGCGAGTCACTTTGTGCAAAGATGTACTCAAATCTACTGGAGAACAGAGGAGAGGAGGGGAAAAAAGGCAAGTCAGGACAGGCTTAATTGTGATTCTGATTTGAATGAGAAAGCACTTTAATAAAAGGGCCATTGCAGGCAGAGAGGTAAAAGGTTTTACCTTTAACAAGCGCAGCGCTAAAACAACTCTAAACCTGAAGAGGTGCGCTCTGAAAGGCATGCATACAGCTCTTTGTAAGTGTCTTCTTATGAGTGTGTGTATGTGTTAGCAGTTGTACATGTTTGTATGATGCGCGCACACACTCAGACACAGGGGTGATTTATTCCAAGCACAGGGCAGGTAAATTGAAGCAGGCCTTTCAGGTTGGTTTTCAGCTCCAGGTCTAATGAGAGCAGCGTTTCCCGTCTCTCCAAACAATGCGCTCCTGTCTCTTAAGAGCCCTTCCACCCGCCTGCAGCTAGCCACTCTACATTAGATCTGTGGCCTGCAGCAGCCACTACAGTGAAAGGCCTCAGGCTCTGAAATGGCTGTTTGATTCTCTCCCTGCTTTGCCTCTAAATGAATGATTTATTGGCTGTCAATGAGGAGGCCAAGCGTAATGGACAAAAACAGCACTGCAGAGCTCCAGTCAAGAGGATGTTGTTGTGGATGTTCTCTTTGAGGATCTCCCTGCCTCTGTCTGAAACTGTAATGAAGAGTAAACAACCTTGCTAGTGCCAGGCCAAAGATAGTTGGGCTGCATTAGGAATCGTATGACTCCAAGTTGAATCTTGACATCTTGAACCTTTAGCCCCTTTTTTTTCTTTAAATCTAATTCAGGTTTTGAGAAAATATTAAAGAAATTATACTGACGCTCACATTATTGGGGTAGTATTGCTTTTAAACTGCCACCAGTCATGTAAATTCAAAATCTGAAAATGAACTAGATTTTTTAAAATTTTTTTTGGGAGCCACAGATGCAGGACGACGTAGGCTGTCAGACACACCAGTTTCTTCTGCTAGCACCCCACTTCAATCAATTAACACTGCTGAGTAACCTGCCACACACACACTGTGACTGAAATGGACGCAGGCGGCAATAGAGACGTGTTATTTAAAATCCCCACTGCTTTTGTTCCATAAAAGGGGACATTAACACCCGCTCGTCCTTTGGCCTCTGCTTGTCATCCAAAGTGCTAATTTCTCCAGATCCCTCTAATTCCCCAGGAGAGACAGCAGGGCTCGGGGCCAGCAGGGACAAGGGCCTCAGAGGCCGGCCGGCTAGAATAAAGAGTCGATGGGTGCTTTTAGAATTGACGTTCTAAAACGTGCCTTTGTTTGCATCATGCTCCCTGGCGTCCCGCCTTTCAGCAGTTCTAATGATAAGTGACAGGCCATTAATTGAAGCTCTTTAGGAAGCCATCATCAGACACACGTCTGATCCTTCTCCACTGAGACCAGTAGAGAAGTACTGCAGGGTGGTAGATGGGTTAGGTTGCTTAATCTGTTTGATTTTATTGGTGCTTGTAAATCACTGGTTTAAAGGATGAGAATATTATTGGATGGAAAATATTTTCATTTCTCTTTAGCCCAGTAACCAACTGCTTCTTGTGCTGACTTTTAAAGCTGACACATGGGTCAATTTAAAATTTCATGTCTGTAATTTAAAAAAAGAATTGTGATTCTTAATGCAAGCTGAATGTAGAATGGTCTAAAAGAACTGTTGTCACAAATCTAGGAGGCTTTTGTGATCACTTTTTCTTGGTTCTTCTTACTTATCCAAAGTAAGTACAATCCAAATAGTACGCAAAAAAGTATTGTCTTATTGTAAAGATATTTCTTACTCCAATGTATTTTACGAACCAAACAAACTAAAAGCTAGAGAACAAGTAAAAATGTAGCAGGCTACTTCTGTGTAGCAGGCTAGAGATCTACATAATACACACTGACACAGGAGATAGTTTTTATCTCCTGTGTCAGTCTTCATCGCAGACAT
This sequence comes from Gadopsis marmoratus, assembly GCA_036023855.1. Classification (NCBI taxonomy): domain Eukaryota; kingdom Metazoa; phylum Chordata; class Actinopteri; order Centrarchiformes; family Percichthyidae; genus Gadopsis; species Gadopsis marmoratus. The sequence goes on from JAVQJF010068984.1 coordinate 19,573, forward strand.
ATATATACTGCATTTGTAACGCAGTGTGGCACCATCAACTGTTTTGTCAATGTCAACTTCTCACACAACATTCTCCAGCACAAATGGACCACCACAATTTGAAAATTGCTTCCACTACTGATGTATAGATGATACAAAATGCATCAAAGGGGCTTGCTGAGCTCTTGGTAAGAAAATAAGTAGAGGAATATTACAATGCAATTGTCCACATATCGTATTAAAATCAAATGTAAACAAAGAACAGGAACCAGAAATGATACAAACAAAAACAAAAGGAACAAAAGAGATTCATGTCAACTGCTTGTTTGTCAGCCATAGGTCTGTTTAGATGTGAAGGGTGAGAAAATTCAGCTATGCAATTGAATATTTGTTTACTTTATTTATTTCAATTTGTTCCTCAATGAACAGACGACAAAGATAATGAAATATGTGGAATAGTTAGATATACTGAAATTACCCACTAAAGATGTCTTCACAATACATTTGCATAATTTTGACACGTCTATGCTTTCAAATTTAAAACCAAACATTTTTTCATCAAAGCTCATTATGAGATGTAAACAGTACATGGATTTATTCAAGTACAAAATAAACTACCAACATAATAAAATTAGGAAATGTTTGATTCACCTGATATCTTTCAGTCGGTGTATTTACATCCACACTCACCTTACAAAAAAAAAGCTTCATAAAGGACACTATCATCTCCCCATTTACCATGTCATAATCAACAAGGTCGAAACCGTCACTGGACACAATAAACTCCAGAACTGAAACCTGCATTGAATTTATTCTACATCCAGTCATCCAGCTACAGTTCATTCCCCGCCAACCAATTTACCATCTGTGCATCTCTCCATCTTCTCCCTAAAACAGGGAAGGAAACAGTTGTCGCTGTTTGGGTTTTAGGGGCTAAATGATGTCGCTAATCACCAGCTTTTAGTGGGCCTGATTTATGGAAGGGACATGAATTGTTATAGGCTGACTTATATCTATATGTGTGTGTGTGTGTGTGTGTGTGTTTGGGTAGGTGTCAGAGAGGCAGCCTGTGGGATAGGCTAAATAGTCCTATTATTTATCGTCTCAGAGCAGCCTCTCTGAACGGAAGAGCGGCTCTCCAAATTGAAATATAGCTGAGTTTACCCTTCTGATTACCGCAGTAGTTTACTCCCAGAGCCCAAGGAGATCATTAAACAATGGCCGCCACTAGCAACTCTGCAGCCCATTATAGCCCAGGATAAATGCTCTGACTGAGACATAGCTAACCCTGCTGATGGACAATAAGTGTGCCTCACAGGCATCACCCCCCCTCTTATCCCTAAAAAAACAAAACAAAAAACTACATCTGTTTCCTCAACCCAGACTGGCATCAAAACAACAATTGTGTCTTGACTGATATGGATTTCTATGAGCAAGATTCATCGTTTTCTAGATGAGGGAAGGCACTCAAAATCCCAGCTAATGGGTAAAGCCATTTTGAGAGTAAACTGGCCAGCTAATGTTGTGGCAAGCAGTGTAATTGGTTCAAAATTCTAACAACATGATAAAAATATGGTAATGAGTTATGAGCAAACATTGAACACACGAGTGCCTTACTGTCCCTATTATTGTCCAACTGAATTAGCTTAATTGCTGATATTTCACTGAGCCACCAAGACAAGATACTTAACAGTGAGGCAGCTAGTAAAGTTCTAAACATGTAAACAAGTCATTTTATTTAGTTATTGAAAAGTACTTCAATTAAATTGATGGGTGATTTTTATTTTTGTGTGTGTATTTAAGGTTGTCAGGGAGAAATATGAGCATCTAAAGAGTTAAGAGGGCCACTGATGGAGGTGATGCTGATGTGAGAAAAATGGGTTATCTCAGTGTAACCATGTCTCATTCTATCCCAGCCATCACCATCATCCAGCATTTCCACAATGACCTTTGCAGGCGTGATGTTGGTCAGGGTTCTAGGCTGAGTCCTTCACACGCTGCTGCTCTGATTACTGCAACATCTGTAACATAAACAGCAGAGCAGGACATCAGCACAGCAGACCTAACAGCCATGACAATGAAGTGACAGTGTCAGCTCAAGACAAGATGACAATGATGTTTCTGTCTCAGTGTGTTGATTATGCACTGTACAGTTTGTCTCATAGAGCTAGAGGTTGTTCTGGATAAATGGGGAATGATGCTCCGGCGTACATCATGGCAGCTCTTTATGTCACAAAATTAAACCTTGACCTGTGATTACTTCTATGATTAATGCGAACTGCACAAAAACATTTCTGATAGGACTGTGGCACAGTCTGGCTTGTGCTGCAGCATGTTACCCCTAGAGATGTCTGAGGCTTTATTAGAAATTAGTATGTATGTCCGTACACAAGTCAGGCAGGACCGGCTGGAAAATCATCACCAGTAATAATCAACCTTATTCGATAATAGCAGGATAAGAGAAAAATAGGCTTGCATACTGCTGAAACTGGAGCTAATATGATGAGTTGGCTCTGGAGAGGCATTTTATTGAACTGCTGAATGGAAGGCTGAAGCTTTGTAAAATTAGCAAAGCAGTCTTTAAGGTAGTGTAAAGACACTGCTCATGAAGTTTATAGTCATCAACTGCTTGTGAAACTTTACTTGGTTATTCAAAAAAAAAAGAGCCAAATGATTCATAATGCAAATCATGTTGTTGTTTAACATGCACAGACGTCTGTAAAGAAAAGGAGCAGGTTTCGGCTGTTGAGTGGGACTGCATCTCTCCCATGTAGCGGGCTGTTTTTGTGGCTGTTGTTGCTGTCTGTCCTAACACATTTACCTTAAGCCATCAGCACTCATTAAATGCCTGCTGGTGCAGGGAAACAAAAGGCTGCCTGGCGAGCCAATATGCGCCTCTGACACGTCAGCCAATCCCCAGACGGTCCGCAGAGCCTGGCTGCGCCACGGAATTCTCAAACATATTTTTCTAATTTATGGATGGATAATAAATCAACATTAAGGCTTGGACAACGAGTTATACATCAGAGGGAGATGGCTGCAAACTGGGCCACAATGCAGCAGAGGAGACCTGGCGCACATCTGCACTAAAGTCACACTGTGTATGTGTGTGTGAGAATATGTAAGTGTCTTCGCTGCCAAACTCAGTTTAATTTCAACCTCTAAGTTGGTGGAGATGCAAACATTTTTAATGTCACTGCTTAGAGGTGGTGAATATGAATATTATGAATAGGAAATAAGACCATTAGGATTTACTACTGGAGGGATGGTGCTTTAAATGCTTCATAAAATTTAACACTTTGATATATGCGCGCGTTTGCATTTTAATGCCCATGAATTGGCCTTTCACTGATGTGGTAGGTCACTGGTTCTATACTGGGCCTATGTGCTATAGTCCTGCATTTAGTAGCTGGAGCTTAGGAAGGAAATCCATATCCTAGAGTTGACTGACTGTACATATTTCTGCAAACCATCAATATTCCAAAACAAATTGAGTCATTGGTCATTTAAAAATACCCCTGTTACACAATGGTTTGTATTGTAGAGATTGCCTCTGTATGTTTTGGTGTTGGTTCTATCGTTTTCATAGACCTGTGGAAAATGTCTCCTATTCCTAATGACTGCAGGTAGGCTGACCAGCTGCATTTGGGTGATCTTGTATGGTAATTTTGTCACACATTTTTAAAAGTATTTCTTAATTTTACTTTGACTTTAAATGTGTAAATTAAAAATCAAACAAGGCAATTGGAAGACTGAGTAATGAACAAAATAAAAAAAAAAGATTGCTGTTATTTTGACAAAGAATTAAAAGTTAAAAACTCTTTTGATAAGCTATATGTTTTCTTCCCTTGAGTCTGATGCCTTTTGTGCCTTTTGTTTCAAACTGATATATTGTTTTTGTCAAATGAGAACAGAGACCGTAGGCAGAAAAATATATAAAATGTTCTTATCCAATTTATTTTACCAGCAGACTGGCGACTACCTTGCAACTTTGAACTCGAGCGTTTCAGCTCCACGGACAACACGAGCAGTGATCAGGATTTAAAAGCTCAAGTGGCATTTTAAACATAATCTAAATTTAATGATAATGTTTTACTTGCACTTTAAGACCTTTTCTTTTTTGCTGTTGTGTCACCATCACAGCACTGATGGGGAGTTTCTTGTTGCTCATGCTCTCACTCTGCACCGTGTGGCTAAGCTAGAGCTCCACTCTAAAATTATTAGACCTAATCATTCATTAACCTCCATTAGACTGATAGGAGGGTAAACCTAACGCCTGATTACATCCTCAGTGTGTGTGTATGAGTGTGTGTGTCTATGTCCCTGTGTGCCTATATACACTGTGTGCATGGTGAGTGTGGCTGTATGTGGGAGTGAAAGATGCACCCTGTTCATTTCCCCACACACTGCACATGTCTTTATTGTGTTGATACACAGTTAAACAGCTTCTGTGTGTGTGTGTGTGTGTGTGTGTGTGTGTGTGTGTGTGTGTGTGTGTGCATGCATGTGCAGTGGAGAAGGTTTGTCATTCATTAGAGTGGAGCACAATCAGAGCTAAACTAGCCATGGCGGCCTGACTCATTATAAGCTGAAGGTTTATTTAAAACCTCACACTGCCTCATTCCCAATCCACTCTCCGCCATATGCATACAGTAATTACACAAGTGAGGAGGAGGAGGAGAAGGTTAGTGAGCTGCTGTGTGTGTGTGTGTGTGTGTGTGTGTGTGTGTGTGTGTGTGTGTGTGTGTGTGTGTGTGAGAGAGAGAGCGTGAGCATGCAAGCCTGTGCGTATGATTATTTTTCATTCCATGTTTCGCCTGAGTTCTGCCCCTATAACTGAGGATCTAATCAATCTGCCGGCTATTAAGTTTGTTAATTGATAATGCATACTAATTAGGCCTGGCTCCGTTACCACAGCGACAACGAGAAGGTGATTGTAGGCAGGAGTCCAAATGGACTTTTAAAGCATGGAGCGTGAGGTGGAAGCCATCAAGCCTGCACATGTACACACACATGCTCATGGTGCCTACACACACACACACACACACACACGCACACTAAGCAAAAATGCAGTCAGCATAAAAAACAAACTGACCTCACCAAGCTCTGTGCTACTATTTACAAACGTCCAGAAAAAATGAATGTGACAATATATGTGGAACCTTCTCGTAAAAGAAATATACTTTACCTAATAAATGCTAAATATGGAGGTTAATCACTCTTATTATTGTAAGGTTATTTCTAATATGGCACCCTTGATAGAAGGTGACTAAGAAAGTGACTAATGGCTTTATTCATGGTTAATACATTATTTGCTAGTGTATTGTAGATTTTTACCATTTTTCTAATTATTAATGAGAACAACTTTAGGATTGCCAATTTGTAAAGAGGTTTTGCTGCTGTTTATCCTCAAGCAGATTGTCTTTTTTAGCTCTTTAATTAATCTGTAAACTGGATTTTCAAGTGCAGGTCCTTGACTTCAGTACAATTTGAAGTACTTGTTCTTGAGTATTTCCATGTTATTCTACTTTATACATATCCACTATAAATCAAACAAACATGGGAGTTTTTACTCCACTACAATTGTTTGACAGTTTCTGCAAAAATTTAGTTTTTACATACAAAACACAATGAGCTTATAAAATGTGATTCAATGTCAGCGATTAAACTACCCAACCGCATATAAAATAGTTGAAATTAGCTCCAACAACAATATGCTGCTCATACATTAATACAGGTAATAATATTTCCAATATATAATAGCACAGGAGCCATTTTTATACATTATGAGTGCATTTTGCTTTGATACGTATTTTTCTTAAGCAAATGTACTGTAGCAATACTGCAATTTATGAAAATGAAATGTCACGTAAGTGGTCTGAATACTCAATATATGAAAATATAAATACACTTTATCTGCAAACATGATGACTTATTAGAAAGTGAGACCCATGGGACTTTATTAATGTTTTACCAACATTTATAATTAAATTACTACCTAAAAGTAAAGACAAACATCAGCCAAACCTGGCAACCCAAAACCTGGTCTTATTAATGGCTTTTGACTGATCTATAAAGCATTAGTCAATTATTACTTAACCATTAGTAAAGCCATTAGTTACAACTTAAAAAGGAACCTTTTTTCTAGCCTATATAAGAAAATGCTTCCAAAAAACATTAAATGTAATAAATGCTCCCCTGACAGATCTGAATAATCTAAAAGTAACACAATGCAAACACTGAATGAGGCAACAGAAAAGAAAAAAAAAGATTCTATTCTGCAGCCTGGTGGAACAAAGTTGATCTTAATTGAAAATAGCTATTTCTGTTACAATCTGGTACATTACACAACACAGATGAGTGGTAGCATGTGTGTTTTTTATCGTGTGTGTGCTTTGCCTCTGTTTGTCTTGCTCACTGCCTCTCCATTTGTTTTCGCTTTTGTGAATTAGATATGGACACAGACACTTGCACGTGTGCACATGCACACAAACCATTTATCACCTGCCAGAGACCCTGAATTATTATCTCTGTGGTTCAAGGTCAAGGAGATGCAGCAGGTAAATTGAAGTCTGAGAGGTCAGTGCAGTTTGATCACTCTTTCTTCACACTCCTTTTGGAGAGATGAAGCTAGAAAAAGCCTGGGTTTTGTTTTTTATGACGGTGATGATGGAGACATTTCCTTGATTTGCCTTTGACAGGTCTCTAACCTCATTCCCTCTGACCCATGTCACTTCCTGCTGTCCGACAGAAAGTAGTCCTCTTGGCTCACTGTCACTGCTACTCAAACATCACTCCACCTCGCTGACTGTATGGTTATGTGCGTGTGAGTGTTGTCAGTGTGTGAATATGTGCAGCAGAGACTGTAAAGGTAGTCGGGGCTCGTCTGTTTGCCTATTTGAAACCTGCTTGGCTGTTACGGTGCGGAGGAGGATATTACCCTCATTACCTCTCGATGAAGAGCTCAGTAGATGGTCATATCACTGATTTATCCTGCCCGCTTTGTGACTGATGGCGTTGTACACACAGGCCAATCCCTCATCAAACTATTCAGTCTTTGACAGCTTGGAATTTTTAAATGAAGCAATCATTTTCAGGAAGACTGAATCACCTTCACAAAACACTTTTTAATTGAGGCCTCTGTTTTTATTTCCTGTCTTTTAGATATTTTGAGGTTTGTATCTTATCCTCTGGATGAAGATTTCCATCTGAGCCAACCATCTCATGCCTTTGTTAAACCATATAAAAACACTGTTCTGCTGTGGCCTCTTCACCCTTCCTCCAACCTCTTATTGCTTTCTCTTTGCCTCTTTTTCTTACTGCCTCTCATCACCTTCCCTTGATCTGTGTACCTCCAAATGTGCATGTGTTGCATGTTTTGTGCCACGTGCAAATACGGCTGCATGCGTGTGTGTATTGTTTCTCTGCAGGCACTGTATGGGGGAGTGTGTGTGCCGCGTGCTAGTTTGTGTGTGTAGGTGGGGTGGGTGGGGGGGGGGAGAGCAGCCAGCTGGGTTGGAGGGGTAATAAAGAAGGAGAATCAATAGGCCATGCAGTAGAGCCAAGGTGCTGCCATTTATCACACCGCCTCCATGACTTCCATCATTCATCATGCCCAATGAGGCAGCAAATAGGAAAATGACTATTTGTATCAAACACATCTGCACTCATCCACTGAGGTATTTTATTCCCATTAACTCAAAGAGTAGAATATGCCAGTTTCAGCTGCTGCTGCTGCCGCTGTGTTTTTGTGTGTGTGTGATTCTATTTGTTCAGGCTTGTAGTTGTAGATTCATTGGGAACACATTCATGGCTGCTGTTGTTTTTTTCTCTGGACAAAAAAAAAACCTAGAATGTGTGCTGTTGATGTGTTTAGTCTCGCGCTCTCGCTCTCTCGCTCTCTCTCCCTCTCTTGCTCTCTCTCTTGACCTGCTCTCTTCTTTAATCCACATTCCTTCTTGTTTCCAAATCTTGCTCTTTCTGAACCCATGGAGTGATGGTGCGAATAATATCTCCTGGCTGTAAGGAGTCATTACATTAAGCTTGCCTTTCATTTTCACCTATAAATTAGCCCTGACACTGGTCTGCCCAGGGGTTGAGGTGTATATCTGTATGTGTGTGTAGCCTGTAGAGGGGTGGAATGTGGTCATTATGGTCTAATATCCCATGAAATGGTGAAATTATTATGCAGTCTATTTTATGAGCAGCCTGTGAATATTAAAGAAGGATATTTTGTGTGATATCCCTCCCATAAATCATTGTGATTGTTTGTTTGTTTGTGGCTTGCCTTTCTTCCCTCTTAATAAAACCACAGTCGCAGTAATTCAGAGTCTCCACTGACAGACTCGAGCCAAATTCCTATTTTTTTCTCTCCCCATGAGCAAAATGTTCAAGTAGCAACTGTTTAGTAAAAAACCTTTTATGTGGCTTCAATGTCACCTTTTCAGAAACTATAATGTTGTTTTAGGAGACCTTTCAATGAAAAATGCAAAATGTTGGCTCATGGGTAAACAGTTTAGCACTCACTTTTAATGTCAAAATTGTCAAAGTATAAAACACATTGTTATACATTTGCACACAGAATGGGGAAGAAACAAGGAACACAAGACCTGTAGTCACATGTAGTGCTATCATTCTTGTTTTAAGAAAAGTGGCTAAAATACAGCCAATAGACCACACACATGCACACGCACTCACGCACGCACACACACACACACTTGGCATGGCTAGATAAGACTATACTAATCTTCATTGCTTCGGCTCGGAACGAGAGTGTAATGTACCAAGGTCACTTAACACATCTATCTCTCAGACATTCATCAGCTCTCTTAGCGTCTCTTTTACTGCTTTCTGATATACGGCTCTCAGTGGGCTAAAGCTCTTACATGAGGAGGACACACACTCCACCACCACTATTACCAGGTGGAGCCTTCATGTAATATTGCGTCTAAGAAACACCTCAAAGGGGAAGTGTGTTACTCTACCTGAGGTTTGGCTTCTTGAACCCCATTTTCAAAATTAACTTTGGAAAGGAGAAATATTTCTAATGTTAATGTGTGTGTGAACGGGGTATTTCCCCTTTTTGTACAGCTTGTTATATTTAATATTTGATATGCTAGAGGTGGACTGTGCAAGAGGCAACTAGGGTTAACATCATTACCTACTCACAGCCTCATAATCATTACTGATTGGACAAATTTCTAAAATTACCTTCTTTATTACCAATTACATAGAACACTTAGCTTTCTCAATATCAATCAGCACACTGTGATAATGCATAATTAAGTATCACAGGCCAATCTGGATGAATTATCTAATATAAACCTAATGACAAAATCAAAGACTTCTTAATAAAACCCATACAGCCATATTGTTTGTTAACTGACAGAAAAAGAAAAAGATAACCATGGCCCTTTCACTAGTTCCTCAGCGAACACAGCCATAAAGCAAATTCCAGTTTTCATCACAAATGTACCTGCTTTAATGGGTTGGACTGAATATCAATCAAAACCATTTTTATAATTTGTTCCTATTTTATTTATGGCGCATGGATCCCTGCTCATTTGAACACTGTAGCAGGAGAGTACAGTAAAGCTCTGAGTGTTCACCCTGAGTGCGTCTGGAGCGCATATGGAGACGTGACCGTGCCCAGCGCGCCCCCGCTTCCTCTGGGAGCCGCGGCAAAGTCACCGACCGCAAGGGGATGGCTTTCAGATTCATAAAATTCATAGAATTTTTCACAAATGGATGAACACAATTTCCTCCCAATTTCCTCATTATGCAAATATGCAAAATATCAAATCTACACCAATTAGGGACAGCCACTGCTTCAAATTTACCGGTTTAAGCCGTAATTGCAGAAACCCTCAAATAATTACGCCGCTAATTGGGAATATTTGTGACAGATACAACAAATTCTCCTCACAAATTACATTTCATCCGAGGGACCACCGCACCCCAGTGAAATCCTATCGAGGTCTAATTTTCCTTACATAATGAATGGAACTGAAAACTTGTTATCACATTTGAGCACTACGCAGCTCTGTAATGTGGTATGATCAAATAAATTAGGCTGAAATTCACACACATTTCTCTCATCTCTTTCAAAGGCACTTTATTTGTATAAGAAATAACTGCGCGTCGCTCCGACCTGAGCGGTTACAGGCAGCTGGGGCGCAGGGGAGGCAGAGTCCACACAGGACTGTTCACCTTCAAAACTTCTGCAGCTTCACACGTCGGAAGGTTCGCTGGAGCTGCTTCCGTCCACAGAAGCTCTGGTTCGTCTTCTGTCTCTCCGGGATGTTACGCCTCCTCACAGGTGACCCTCTCCAAGGTCATCAGGACACACACACACACACACACACACACACAGACACACACACACACACACACGGTCCATAAACGCCTGGCGCTGAAATGGAGCTGCTCTGTGTAAACAGGCAGCGCGCCGACGGAGCGAATCTGCGCCTATTTGTCAGAAAGCCTCATAAATACGGCCGCTCCTGATATCTCCATTTCTCCGTCCCGCCGGACAGTTAACAAATGGGCAGCACAGATGCAGAGAGGAGAGACGCTCCAGTGTTTGGTTTTTCTTATTTATTCAGGCAAAATATTAAAGATAAAAATAAAGGTGCATAGGCTACAACTTATTTAAAATACCGTATGTGTAACTTATCTCCAGTAGCCTACAGGTTTGGAATTAATTAGAATAATAACTGAATGATTTAAAAAGGTCTACGAAAGTATTGGTTTAATTAAGATGCTGCTAGTGACTTTTGTATTAGATTAAATTTGCAATGCAAGGGTTAACCTACAGCCCCAGATTCCTTTTTTCTCCACACAGTTTCACATGTTGCAACGGCTTTCTTCACATTTCCCAGTCGTCACTTCATTTCGCAAATGATTGCCGTTAAATAAGACGACTAAGGAGTTTCAAAACACAATTTCATTTACAACAGCAACCAAGGTTCATCAGTCATCGCTCTTAAATCCACAGGATCCACTTTGTGCTTGTGTAATCATATTGTCAGCCAATGATTCCAGGTGCCTCCCATGATTTCTGCAGTTTGTGCTATCAATCAATTCGTTAGAGAAGTTGTCACTTTGTGCACTGATGGATATCTCACAATGTTGGGGGGGGGAATCCCTCTTCAGTTATGTGATAATAAAAACGACTTATCTATTTGAAATAAAGGCTATATGTGTACACACCACATTACAGCATTATTTATACAAAAAGAAAACAGAGTGTGTACGCGTGCGTGTCTGGCCGTGCGCGTGTGTTCTTACACGGAATAAATTCATACAGGTGTGATTGATGAAAGGACAAAGTGTTAGCACCAAGGACAGGAAGTGGACCAGGCCGGGGGAAGACTGAGGTGTGCTCTGTTTCTGTCACATGGAAACCCAGTTCATCCCTCCATCCCTCCCCTCCCCTCCCCGCGCATTCCCACAGCAGCACAGTCTATTTCAGTCTGTTTGTATGAGTAATCAGTTGACCTCTCTCTCTTTCTCTCTCTGTTTTGCTCTCTCTCTCTCACTCACACACTCACACACACACACACACACACACACACACACACACACACACACACACACACACACACACACACACACACACACACACACACACCTACACCTCAGTCAGACCCGTTTATGCTGTGATTTTCTGGTTACGACCGTCACTGACACCGGATAGATGAGGCTAATCTCGGCCACAGGCGGACTGTCAGACAGCTTTGCTGAGGCTCTGGGTGTAAAATGCCCCCCCCCCCCCTCCCATTCCACTGTTTCTCTCTGTCTGTCATACGCTGAGTGACCAGAAAGATAGAAACACCTGTACGATGGCATGAAATGAAAACCAACCGCCTTGCAATATAACTCACTCAAAATATAATTGTTGAAACTAGTATTTACTGTTTCAGTTTGTAATTTTCACTCATTTGATACATTTGTTAAACATTCCTTTTTTTTGTGGTGGGCTGCATAATGTTAAAATGTATTGTAGCGTTTTAATAGCAAAACCACTACAAACCTGCATAAAACAATCCAACGCAACAGTTGAATCAACGCTTCTCACACAGTATCAACAGCAGTTAACAACATTATAAGTTTCTCCAACGTTGGAGCTCTTGCAGGGCAAACACTTGCAATGTATGCGTGCTGCAACTTTAACTGTGTGTCCATATATGCGAGGCTGTGCCATGTGATGTGTAGACTGTGTGTGTGTATGCATGCGTGTGTGCGTCATCTCTAATGCCCTGTTAATTGCCTGACAGTGTTCCCACACACACCTCTACTAATGTTCCGCTTGCTATTCAGTCTGCGGCCTGCCATCCTCCTGCCTCCCCTCCTCCCTCTCCCTTCAGTACGGATTGTTCCGTTACAATAGCAGCCTCATTCACTAATTAGCTTGCAGAATTGTTATCAGGCCTTCTTAAGCGATAGGTACAATAACTGCAAGAATCCAGATTTGAAAGAGTGATATATAATTTGTACATTTTCACCAGTGTTCTAGCGGTATAGGGCCCTTGTTTCCGTTACCTGCGTGATCTCTGACGTCTGCATTTTCAGCACCTTGGACAGTGCCTTGGGGCTCAGCTCAGGTGGTGCTGATGGAAAGCAGACCTTACCCCCCCCCCAAACAAAGCCCAAAGTCTTCTAGTTTTCTTTAATCACGACAATTAGACCCAATATTTTCCCCCGGACCCTGACAGACGTTGCTTGTAAGTCTCTTTTCTCTCCGAGCGTGCCGCCACTCTCATTACACACGCTGATTAAAGCATAGATTAGCCAGCAGTGGCACTGTGCGCTCCTCACCAGCAGCTCGCTCAATATCAATTAGAGGCTGCGCCAAAAGCAGCATGTCCACCGGTGGCCCTCCGTCTCCTGCCCCCAGCCTCCTCACAGCGCCGACAATCCGCTGCTTTAAAAAATGGTAGCATAATAATAGAAAAGAGGGGGAAAATAAGAACAGAGTAGAGGATTGGGATTGTGGGTTACAACCATCAACCATGAGGGAGAAAGGAGAAAGGACACTTGAAAGGCAATGGTGCCTCAGCTGCTCCAAATAACATGTAGGCCGGTTTTAAACGTATGCAGACACAGATATGGGTGATATTTTTAAACCGTATCCAGGCTCACGCACCTCCAGAGGTTCAAATCAAGAGGCGAAATGAAGGAAAAGTCACTTAGGCATATTAGTCAAGGCTGTGTAGCCTACCTCTGCGGAGTTCATTTTGGAAATAATTAATAGTATGTGGAAACGGAATGAAAAGCCTTTCAACCCAGCATCAGTAGGTCGTTCCGGCTTAGAGAGAATTAATTCACATTTTTCCTCTTCTCTGACCTCCTTGCCTCGGTAGAAATTAGGCTAACAGCGGCTGATTTCATTTATTGAAAGTGAAGATATTTCTCTCTAACTTTATTGATAAGAAATCTTAAACACCAATTTATATATATTTTTAGAGGAGTCAAATTGTGTTGTGTTTGGATATAATAGGTGCACTCAGTTCAATTAGGCTTAAGTGACATTTGCCTAATGGTGGTTGCTTTATTTTTGTAGCACTGGAAACAATTACCCCATGTAGCTGTATGTAAGATAGTAAACTGCTGAATTGTCTTTGCCGTTTGCAGTGTTTAATATAATGTTAATCACCTTGCAATCATTATCAATGAGGAAACTTGTATGCAGGGTACTCAGTATGGATATTCAGTCATTTGGAGGATTTCAAATAATTGTTGCATTTTGTTTGATGAATAAACATAATATTTCAGTCTATAGCGTTTTATGCTTATTACAGCATTTATGACTGGAAAACCTCGAAATAAATAAATAAAAATGTTGAGGGTCACTGCGTGAAATTTCCAAATATAATTGACTGTCATGCAACAGCAGACGCCTTGATTGGCTTTTTACCTCCGACGTCCCCAACCTATTTATCCACAATAACCATGTGGTAAATACAGTGTTGCTCTGCCTGCGCAACCTTTGGCTGTCCACTAACAGACAGCCTGTCCAATTAAAAGTGGCCATCGATTATAGATAGCTGGCATATGTGGGAGACAATGCTAGATGCTATGCCACTGCCAATACAGGCCACAGTTAGCCATGAACTAACCAGAGCTGACACCAGCATATTAGATCTGGACTGGGTTAATTCGCCTGCAGTTGGCCCCTGTGTTAGCTCTATAGCGCAGTGGTTTACCTGCCCAGTCTAAATGCTGGTCATTAAGTTGCTTCCAGCAGCCATGATTGGTGCAGAGGGGCTCATATCATTGATTAAAAAAGGAAGGCTGATATCGCAGTTATTTCAGCTCCTTCCTTTTTCCTCCCAGCGGTCAAACTGGAGAGGGCAAATGCAAGACACGTTTAAGATCAAATCGGTTTTGTTCACAGTGGAACAATATTTCATGCTACCATTTCTACATGGTTTCAATTTAATGGCATTTTGTCATTTTAGTTTACAAAAACCATTTCAGACTGAGCAATCGTGTCGCACACCTTTTTCTGATGAAATTATAAAATATAAAAACTTAAAGATCATTTTCAGTTAATGGCGCGCGGCTGTGATAAAAATGACAGCACTCATTTGTGTGTCTGTGTGGAAATAGGCTCATGGTTATCCCATGTTTTTGTGTGTGTGTGTGTGTGTGTGTGTGTATAAGCCTCCGAACCTAATTCCAGTTTTTCCCCTCTCCTATTTTCCAGCAAGCTGCTTTTCGATTAACTTTGGGAAAACACGGTGACAGGTCCATTTAAAAAAAAAAAACAAAAGCAAAAAAAAAATTCCCGTGCTCCACCCTTCCCATAAGTGCCCCAGCTCAGAAAAATAAGAAATTAAGAGCATAGCCCGTTTCATCATCAGCCCCCCCCCCCCACACACACACACACACACACGCTCACACTCACA
>JAVQJF010068985.1:0-26600 GCA_036023855.1 Gadopsis marmoratus
GAATTTCAGAAGGTGTACCTGCTGTGTTGTGTTTGTGGGAGAGAAAAAGAATTTACAGGTTTGCTGCTTTGTAAAGCATTTTTCTCTGTGACTTCAAATTTACTGATACACATGTGTGAATATTGTCTACAACTACAAATTCCACTGTCACAGGTGCTCGGGTGTTTTGCACCAATAATACCTTCATAGCTCCACCAGCCTTCTCTCCAGGCCATCTGCCGAAGGTCCCTGTCCGGCCTCCACCCTGCCTCTGAGCCATCCGCCCGAAGGTCCCTGTTCGGCCTCTACCCTCTCTCCAGGCCAAAGGCCCCTGTTTAGCTGTTGTGCTGCCTCCGGGCTTTCCGCCTGAAGTTTCCTGTGTTGTCCCAATTCTTCAGGTCCCAGGTCTGGACCTGGACTTTCCTGCTCACCCACCTGTGCCTGCATTTATCTGTATATAAGTTTGTTTATATTAAACCATCAAACTTTTCCTGCTTGTCAGCGATGTGCATTTGGGTCCTTTCTCCACTGCCTAAACGCCCGAAACTGGTAATTCAAAATCGAACCTTTCAAACACCTGCAATTTTGTCTGTTGGAAAAACCCAGCAAATTTAATAAAATACCAGTGTCCCACCTTTAAGTTACCAGGTAAGACAAAGTGTCAAGGAGCTTTTTGGTTGGTGGTTGCTGCATATTATTTTGATGGCCCTGCTGATACAGCTAGCAAGGTCATGTGCTTTCTTTCCAAGAGTTAAATGAGAATTAAAGACTATTAAATACCGGAAGTAGGAGGAAACAACCCCATGTCTGACATCAGCTCTCCATTTGTTACTCCGTCAAACTTTTGGCGGGAAAATAAAAGTTTTAGTTTAGTTTTAGTACCATTAGCTGTAGCTTCACAATATTTTGTATTCAAGTGATCCCACGGATGACTCCTGTCTGCCCAGGAAGACAAAACGTGAGCCTGGGGTGACACTGTAGTTTAATTCAGTTTTTCTACAGAGTGCGTAGTGCTGGTTCAAGCGGACAAGATGAGCAGATCAGAGCTAAGAAGTCACCTTGAAACGTTGGATTTAAATGTTGGTTTCACTCGTGGGTAAACATTTTATCATTCCAGGCAGATAGTAAACTGATCTGGAAAATTTGTGATAGGTTATAAGTGTATAACTTATCATTTACACATGTTAATCATCTATTCATAATTTGTTTGTGAATTTATTATTTTGTAGTTACATACTTATGTATTTAATTAATTCATTTAATAATTCCAGTTTTACTCATATCTCTAACCGTGAACCTTCACCCAGTTGCATGTGTGTGTATGTTGAGCAACGCCACTCTTGTATAAGACGTCTAAAAGGCTGGCTGTATGGTGGAACACAGGTCCTTATATGGAAACGTTTCTGCTCAGCAGACTGCAACTCAAGGATTCTGTTATGGGCTGGAAAGTTCCTATAGGTCCACAATGGCCAATGGAAATACGTTTCTCTCCAGAATACTATAAAAGCAGTATTCCTGTATCTTCTTTTTCAGATGGCTGATGACATCTGGCTGTCTAGCTCCTATTGTACAATACATCTTTACCAATGACCTGAACTCTTAAGAGCCTATAAGCAGTACTTTCACGACATATCACAAAAATGCCTTTGAGGTCAGCTCGTTTGCATGTTGCTAACACATTCAAATCAGACGTGTTAACAAAGTGCCATGGCGTAGCTTGACATTGACAGATTACTGATCATGTTAAGATCTCTTTCTGACAGATTTAATAAGAGGTCCGACAGCATGACAGTGCAGTGAAACGTGAAATCAAAGAGCAAAGCAGTAACGGTTCCATCTGCTGCTGAGCTGCTGTGTGGAAGGGAGGTACAACACAACAGACATTTCCTGAAGAATTTATTTAATATGATGATAAACACAAGACGACATATTAAGGCACTGAAGGAACAGTCGAAAAGATTTTAATTCTGTTCACGATTACACACACACACACACACACACGCTAAAAACTACCCTATGACAAATACAAATGTGTCTGTGTGGAATTAATGTTTTGTAATTTCTTTTATAACATGAATTTCCTAATTAAACCACTGATCACAAAAGTAAAGTACACGATCACGCGAAGTTTAATCATTTGAAAAACTAAAAGTGAGATGTGGTAAAACAGCCTTCTCATCTTAAAACAACAAATTTATTCAAGTTCCTTAAGCAAAACGTTGTGAAAGCACATCTAGTGCACACACACAATATTTTGCAGGTATTCATCTTGGGTTGGATCTTTTGGATGTTTGAAACAACTTGACCTAAACTGAAGGACTGCGTGTTCCTTTACGTGTTGAGAAAATGCTCCTACTTCTTAAGCTAAACAAACTAAAAAAAGAAAAGAAAAAAATGCTGAGTTGAAAACAATTAAAACCTTTTAAAAATGTGTGGTTCTCACGGGGCAGCGTCGACGCAGACATACGCTGACCTTATAGAATGTGATGCATTGCTGTAGATGAAACCAGCCAGCAGTTTATAAAGGAGTTAAAATGAGCTCAGCCGTAAACATCTACAGCAGTAAAATGCTGCATACACATCAACACAGCAGTAACATTAATCCAGAAACATCAGATATAATCAAAAAAACTCACAGGGACCTATTTTACGCCAAGATGAGTTTGCTGATAATACTTGAATATTTTTACTTAAGTGAAGGGTCTGAATATGTCACCCATCCACTCTACCGTTACTCCGTCTAACTGCGTTTGTATTTTTATTATACACCACAACCAAGTAATCAAAAGCAAACAACGTGTACATACAGGAAGCAGGTCAGTGATCAGACATCTCTACTCTGACCTTCTTCTGGAAATATTACTAAATTAATTTCATTGTAGTAATGACACAAGACAATACTTCCCGTTTGTGTGCGTGTCTGGTAAGAAATCAGGTTACTACAGGAAACCAACTCTGTGTGCATGTAAAGGCAGTTCAAAGTGCTTTATATAAAAAGGCAAAGAAATGCGTGCATATCTATGTTAAAACAAATCTAAAAGATAATCTCATCTTTTCATCATCATGCTCCCTCGGCCATGTTGGCCTGCTCAGTGGACCAGTAGAGGGGCAGCGCTCCTCTGCAGGTTCAGGCCACTGAGAGGTGAGGAGGGAGGGAGGCCTTCGTAGCCCAGCAGCTGACGGGTGGAGGATTCCCAGCTCAAGCCGAACTCCAGGCGGCTGTAGACACACGGGTACTGCTGGTCAGCCCAGCAAACCCAGTCCACCGCCCTCTTCACCTCCTCCCAGTGCTCAGGCCTGGAAGCAAAAGTCAGCTTTACAAAAATCATTCAGAGCAGAGAATTACAATATTATGTAACTTTTACAGCTGAAAACAATCTGTGAAGCCAGGCAAGTTTGACCTTAAAGAAGTAAGGTCATTAAATAAAGTGCTAAAACTTGTATAGACTGCTTCTTCTTACAGATGAGTTCCTCTTCTGACAAGCAAGTGTTTATGTTCGCTTCTGGATTTATCTTTTGTTTTTGAATGACTACTGTAAAGCTGAGAAAGACTCGCTTCATTATCGTGTGACATCACACTTGTTTTTGTCCCCACAGGTCCTGTTTTGAACATGTGCTTTGGTTGCAGTATGTGCATCAAGTTCAAGCTTCAGACCTCAAGTTGATGTGGTTTCACAAATACAAAAAAATAAAAAAAATAAATAAAAGAAAAAGGAAAAACCAAACAAAAGTCATTGATTTCAATTTCTTCATGTTGATTCATCTGATTTTGGACATACCTGGGCTGAGACGAGAAGTCCAGTCTGAAGAGGGTGCAGAGCAGTTTGCCCTCCTCCAGCTTCTCCACCCTCATCAGCTGCAGAACCAGAAGAGTCGCCACCAGCTTCAGGATGTCTGCATGGGCCTTCACACCTACACCACACACACATATATGTTTTTAATAAAGCTCAAATCCTGCTTTAGATATCTGCATCAGTTATTAAGGATCGGACACAGTGCAGAAAACTGAGCAGATTTCACAACTTCACTCGTTCAGAAGTTACCCATGAAAATGAGCCGCAATGACCGGCCATGATCTATGGAAAGAGCGGTTACTGATGCATCTTAAATGTCATCTTTTGGTACACTGGAGCGCTACTCCATTCAGCTGGAAGCGGCGGTCTTAAAACCATGACAAATTAAATCAAAATTAATTCTGGGGGCCGTAAAAACAACAACAACACAAAACCATTTGAGCCCAATGCACGTTTTACATCATGGTACTTTTACTTTATATTTGTCTCCGCTGTATAATCCCAATCTTCTACACGCAGAAATAAGTTAGAGCTGATCTGGAATGACTACAAAGCGCTTTCCACTCTGAAGGCCTGAAACTGTTCTCACCCAGTGAACGGATGCCTTTGCTTTTCAGGAACACGTTGGCAAAGAGGTCTACGTCGACATTTATGACATCACCCAGTGCTGTGGTTAACTCCCAGTAGCCCTCCTGCAACACACAAATGTTTCCATGTTTCATTTCCTAAGCAATGCAATGAGAGGGGCATGCCACCAAAACACCAACGTCCCACTTCCCCCAAGGACTGCTAGTAGGAGAAAGCATGCTTGTTTTATTTATTTATTTTTTTAAATCGAACAGAGACAAAAAAAAGCATCTACTAAAATGCAATGTAACGCAATATGCTACACGTTCTGTGCAGTATGATGGCACTGAAATTGCTTGAAAACCCAGTGGTGAAAGGTACAGAAATACTGATACAGACGCTGAGCAACTGCCTTCGTAACCCAAAGCGGCTCTGCCCACGGACACGCTGTCAGTATTGCGACAGCTAGTGGACCTAGAGAACCAGAGGTGGAATGTAACTTAGAAGCACTGCAGGGATAGATGCTAATATTTTTAAGCCCTGGCCACACGGGCCTCCAAGCGAGAGAGCAGCCAAGCACGCACAGCATCGGGGCCCTGGATTTGCTCCACCTGAACAAAATGCAGCCACGATTTATGTTTTTAGTTTCATGTGAGCAGTCGCTACGCGCATGTAGACCCAATAAAAACTTCATCATATCTTACTAAATGCTGCATCTGGAAGATCTTTGTCCATCTGAGCTTCAGGGCTTCAGGACCTGCTGACCTGCTCCTGAAAACAACACGATCACAGCAGGACACTCTGAGTGACACGATGCGACACACGGAAACGCATAAATGAGACATACACAAATAACTTTCAGTCCATTAGTCAGTTAACATACAGATGATTCTGTCTGTTTTCCATTTTAAATAAGTAAAGCATTTTGGCAACAACAACAGTTTCACACAAGTTACTATCGGGGTTTTCTAAGTTGAAGCATATCTAAAAAATAATGAATAATTGTTTTAAGACTCACATGTAAGGTTGAAGAACTGGTAAAGACTGGTGCAGAGGAAGAGGGTGCAAGGAATCCACAGTTGCTGATAGTGCTGTGTTCCATGTAAACCCTGCTCTAGTTTTACGTGCACAAGACTCGCTCATGACAGGTGCAGGTCCACCCTGGAAGGCTCTTGTCCCGAAAGAAAGATCTGCTGGTTGAATGTCTGCTGCAGACATTCCCTGTGGTCTGATTTGGAAGCCTGGTTTTCTTATTTCTCTTGCTTTTTTATCTCCAATAAATGCTGCATCCATCATATTTCTAGGGTAAGAAGAAAATAGTGGTAGCTCCCTCCCAAACGTGAAGCCTGTGGTTCCAGCTGTGTCAGCTGTGGTCTCTGGGACTGAACAACTGGCAGCCGATTGAGGTCTTAAATAACGTCTAATAGGAGAAGCTGCATCTGAGTCGAAGGCTTCAAAGACAGAGAAAGCTGACTGTTGTTGAGCCTGAAAACTCCCCACTCTCACTTTAGCCCTCTTCCCACAACTGATGTCTGTGGTTCCAGCTGTGTCAGCTGTGGTCTCTGGGACTGAAGAATTGGCAACAAAACAAGTTTTTACATAAGGTGTAAGAGAAGCTGCGTATGTGGTTCTAGCTGTGGTCATTGGGACCACTTGTCCCAGTCCCCCACCCAACTGAGTCCACTCGTCAACCAAGCTCTTATCGAATGATCCTACATAAGGAGTTGCACTTGAGCCAAAGGGGATTCCCTCTCTAGCTTCAGAGACACCGAAAGAAGAACTTGGTTGTTGTTCAACTTGAACACTATTTTCTTGCACCAAAAAAGAGCAGCCTGTGGTTCCAGCTGTGTCAGCTGTGGTCTCTGGGGCTAATTGTGCATCCTGTCTGAATAATTCTGTCAGACTACTTATAGAAGATGCAGGCACAGGGTGAGAGAGGACGTTCATAGAGTTGGAGGAACTCCCATATCCCACTTCCATATCATGACAACCATCAGTCAAGTCAGACTTCACTAAAGCCCTTCTGTGAGTTCTAGCTCTGCTCATGTAAGAGGCCTGTTCAGTTAAAATGGATGGTTTACTAGATGCTGACCGTCGATGCCTGACAGCTGGTATCCACAAATTCCCTGAACTCATATGTGTCTCCACTGACATACTCTGTGCAGTTGGCCTATGGAGAAAGTCTTTTCTAGGTACAAAAGGAGGAGCTTGGCAAGAACGAGGAAAAGGATGATAAAATGACTGGCACGGAGGATCATTACAAAGATGAGGAAGGGGAGGTGGAGGTGGAGGTGGGAGGACTGCAGAGCCTAAACATCGGGATTGCATAAGTGAAGATCGGAACATGTGAAATGCCTCTACTGCAGAATCCATCTCTACGAGCTCCTCTTCTATGTTGGTCCTGCATCTTGCCTTTTTGTAGCGAACTGCTCGACTCCCTTCCTGATGTTCCAGAGGCCGTGTAACAGATGGGAGAGAGGCATTTTGCAAAAGGAGAGAAATAAAGAAAACAAGAAAGGAGTCAGAAACTATTTCTTTGCTCACAAATGAAAACTGATCTACTAAACTACAAACCTCTTGTGTGCTTTTTTTGTTTTTTAATCAAACTTTTGATAATGTCACCTGACTGTTTAACAAGTCCTAAGGAAGTCTCATAATAATGGCCTCTGCAGCATTTTTTCTAAAGAATTATTGAGCAGAATTATCAATAACGTCATGCATCAACATTAACTTACCATGTCAAATGAATGAATGAATGAAAGGGCGCATTGCCCTTCTTTAACAATGAGTGCGATGCCACACAAGAATATGTGATTCTAATTTAGGATTTCTTAACCTATTAAGTGTTATTTATGAGTTTATTTTTCACACTGTCCATGCATTAAAAATAAAAAAATCTTTATCTATAAAGGCATCTGTTGTCACCCCCAAAAACAGCAAATGTGCAGCTGCAGCTCGTGCGTGAAGGAACTAACCGAGCGTAAATCACTTGGAAAGACTCCTGACTCATCCTCCTCAGTACGTTCTCCATCATCTTCATAATAATCATCTTCCTAGAACAGAGAGACAAATGCAGGTTCACAACAAGTAAATTTGCGTCTCCCTCCCCACACAGCGTGACATTACCTCCATCAAATAACTTTCACTGGAACTTCCTTCCTTCTCTCCCTCTTCACTATCCTGAGGTGAAATCCAGCTGATGTAAGGGAGGAAGTCCACATCTTCCTCTGCGATCAGCTTGGGGATGTCTGTGAATCCCTCCTCTGTTTTGTCGGAGTCCTAAAATAAGGTAGGCGAGTTTGGTTTGGTTAGGAGCCACAAAACACGACTTTACAAAACCTTCAAATCCAGGGTGTGAGGCGAGTGTGCGAGTGGACTGGTTGCCCTCGGCAGCTGCAAGAAGTGAACACGCACAACAGTATAAATGTGAAAGAGGCTGAAAATTGCACAAACCCTTTCCTCGATGGCCACGAAGCTGGTGAACTGAGACAGGATGGAGAACTCTTTGCTTAACTCGATGATGAAGTGCTTCAACTCCGCTTTCTTCCCCTGGAAAAGCAAAAAAAAAAAAAAGAACACGTTAAACATGTGGAGCTCAGACAGGACGTCTAAATCGAGGTGCTCTTGGTCTCACTCAATGACACGAATGCACAAACACACCTCATGTTCAGCTTCATTGGTGTCCAGGCTTCCGCCTTCGTAATCCCTGATGAGGGCCCTTGCTGTGAGCTTGTGAAGAAACTGAACATACACATCAATACACATCATAATCATCGCCTCATCATCCTCACGAAACCTGCACCCATCCATCTATCATGCATTACCTTGTGTGAGCATACCATATTTGACATTAAAAAATTATTATTTCAACGTGAAAAGTTGTATTTAGGTGTTTTGCAAATACACCTTTTGCTCTTAAAGTTACAGCCATTTAATGGATATTGTCCTGGGTGTTCTGCTTTGGTCAATATTACCTCTGAGAGTAAATATCAAAGTGTTATGAATCGTTGGAAAATAGACAGCCTATTTGTGTCGATATATTTCACACGTGCCGTAAACTGGCCCCGATTGTCGTAAATGCAGCATTCAAATGACCCAAGATACATATCATAAACGGTTCCAAAGTTATTGAATGTTTTGTAGAGCATATCCAGCATAGCATCGCTTCTACACTCGGTTCTAAAGGGTTAGCATATAGATTCATCAACAGAAATTAAACATATGCAGCGGGTACTGTTGAGAACGTTGTGTGTGAATGTGTGAGTTCTTACTGTGCCCCTGGTCTTCTGCAGCTCACTGGTTGACACCATGGTTTTGAGCTCCTGACCACTCAGGTTTCCAAGGAGGGTGGCCTGTAGCAAGTAACATCTGAATCATTAGTCGAGGAAAAATGGCAAATATTTGCTGGTTTACAGCTTCTTAAAAATGAGGATGTTCTGCTTTACTGCTGTTTTATATCACTGTAAATTTAAAAGTGTGTGTTTCTGATGTACATTTTTCCCTAGTTTCTGATATTTTATAGACAAAAATATCTGCATGCACGAGAGAAAATGCAGGCCGGCTGTAATTCAGTTGGCAGTCATGTATATAAACTAAGTACCTGAGTGCAGTGCGGCACAAAGCCGTAAACCAGGGTGTGACAGTCGTTGAACAGAGCATGGAGCTGCTTGGGGGCTTGCACAGGAGGGGGCGCTGTTGGGTTGAACTGCTGCCACTTTACTGACACTGAACTGCAGCCAGGAGACGCCATACGCTTCACCTGGCATGCCACCTGCAGCCAAGACAGACAAACCAAAAAGTTAAACAGATGGATCCGCAGAGGTTAGTTCATTCTACGTGAAAGTGCATTGAATGACTTTGGAAATGCATTCGGATTGGAAAGACCCTCTTTGAAACTTGCCAAGTCGTGTTGGATAAACTCTGCCAGTAGATCCCCTGGGATGGGGCTGCACGTGTGCAGTGCAGATAAAACATGAATGATCACGCACTTTCTGAAAAGGCGTTGACTGCACCTCATTTGAAGGTACAACAATACAACAATGTCTTGTACAAGGACAGGATGGAGTCATCTTGAGCATAAGTGCTGTTGCAGTAAGTCTGAATAATTTGTCTTCACTCAGGTGCCGAAGTTGTGAGGTTTGCAGCTCCAGTGGCGCAATTAGTTAGCGCGCGGTACTTATATGACAGTATTCAGCAGAGCAATGCCGAGGTTGTGAGTTCGAGCCTCACCTGGAGCAGAGTTTTTACCCTCACCTGATTGACATGCAGGATGAGCCAAATGAGAGGGAGACTTCCTGTACTGAGCATCAGTGACATCGCACAGTAATTTCCCCTCACGGGAAATCTAACTATGTATGTTCAGACGGGAATATCTATTTTCTGGAGTTCTCCCCCCAAACATAATTAAACGCTCGCATGAAGAATTATGGAAAAAATTAAACAGCTTCATTATTAGCAGAAACATGAAATTAGAATATACCGTAGAATTATCTGTGATTAATTAAAACGGTACTCAGTCCCACCTTCTCTGCCCAGTTGTGTTTTGTTTTTGTGTCAAAGAATTCGAAGGCTCCACCCCCTGCCTGGGCCAGGGCTCTCAGCATGTGCCGATTGGCTGTCGGGCTGAAATGACCAAAGAAATGCATTTAATGTGCCTGAAATCAAACAGAAGCTCAGTGTGCCGAACACGGCAGCTGCTACTGTACTGCAGACAAAGGCTGTAGATGAAAAATGTCAGTAGAAATGTGTTTTAACCTGCCTGCATCTTTTCAATCAAATCATGAGTGAACCTTTAATTTACATACTCCCCCCTGTGACCTATGGCCCCTCCCCCCATTTAGACCTGAGGCCGCAGGCGAAGAGGCGGCTGTGCTGAGCGTTGTCTCTGAGCAGCTGCAGGGTGAGCTCTGGGTTCTGGATGTGGCCGTCCGACAGCAGCAGCAGGTTCCGGGCGCCGCGGGACGGAGGCAGCAGGCTGAGCGCTCGCAGGGGCCGCCACAGCTCAGTGCTGCCCCCTACTGGAGGGGAGCACTGACAGGAGGGAGAGGAGCAGAGCTTTCAGAACACACACGCATATCATTAAAATCAGTATATCAAATATATCAGTCTTGCAACTCCGAGTTGGGAGAAATCTGGAATTTCTTACACCAATGAAAAGAACTACAGACATGTCAGCAAAATGTTGGCAGAATGGCTGCAAACGCACCACCGCTGGCAGTTACATCAAAATGAAATACAAATACTCAAATGGAATCAATTCAGTTAATTTTGCAGGAGCTATACACTACTGACTTGTAACTGGTTCCATTTGGTAACAAACTGCTACAAATATGTAACACAACAAAAGCAGCTCATTTAAGTTATTTATCTGCTGTGACTACAAGGTTATCACCAGGGCTAAAACGCCCCCAAGTGGGAATAAGGGGTGTTTCTCCTATTCTCTCCATTGTGCTGTGAATGCAGCAATTTCAAACTGTATTTAGATTTTTTCCTATTCAGCTTTCATCCTATCAGAATCAAAATAAACATGCTCAGGCTGAGGGAGGGCAGAAAAACAAGTGCTTCTTTGTATTTGCATTTTATTACTGCATTATAAACACGGTATTAAACACATTTCACAACTGGACAAATCAACTAAAACACTTGCTTTTCGTACGTACTGTAATCCAGAGCTACTTTTAAGTCTCCTCAATGACTAATTAACTAAACTTACTTGCTGTCTAAATTGATGTAGCTTTTGGATTAATTAATTAAAAGCAAATAGAAACACTTTTAAAATCTAACGTAGCATCGTTCTGTATGTTGCTATAGGAATCCGTAAATTCACCTTACGTTGACCAATCATAATTTTCACATTTCCGGTTTTATTTAATGATTATGGTAATGAGCTGAGAGAATATATAGTAAGAAATAGTAACGTTTATTAGTATACAGAATGCATCACAGGATCAACTTCCAGGTTGGGGCCATTTCACATAGATGAAAAATCACTTTTGTTTACCATAAAAAACGTTTAGTACGCTTTTGGTACTGCAGAAAAAATCTATATGAGGGCCGACACATTTTAAAGTTCAAGATTTTATTTATAGCTTGTTATACAGTTGAACTTTAGTACTAGGTCAGTGCAAATAAACACAGAAAATAATAAAGCATTCCTCTAATTTGGATTTTAAAAACATTACGCTTCATGTCAGAGCTCTGCTGCAACGTTACCCAATATATCCATTATAACAATGGCTTCCAGGTTGAACTACAGTATGAAAGAATCTTCCAGCCAGAACTCACCTTGATGAAGCTCTCGGCTGACTGACGGGCTTCAGCAAGCGGCTG
Source organism: Gadopsis marmoratus (assembly GCA_036023855.1). Taxonomy (NCBI): domain Eukaryota; kingdom Metazoa; phylum Chordata; class Actinopteri; order Centrarchiformes; family Percichthyidae; genus Gadopsis; species Gadopsis marmoratus. The sequence goes on from JAVQJF010068985.1 coordinate 11,670, forward strand.
TGCTGTCGGGACTGTTTCTGTGTGATCTGTCAGACAAAACCACCGTACAAGTCAGGAAAATGACTCCTGTCTGCGTTAGTTGGCTTTGCACTACATTCGGTGAGATAATGATCTATGAGATTCTGATTGAACAGGTTTAAACTATAAACACAGTTTGGTTGATTAAGAGGAAACCTTCCTGTAAAAGGAGAGCTCCAGATACAGTTGTATAACTGATAACAAGTGCTGGTATAATTCCTTTATTCATGGATAGTGTCATGCAGTTATCTCCCACAACCCAACGAGGACTTTAGTTTCCTGTTTAATGGTGAGACAGTTTTACGTTGTCTCACATTGCCAACTTGTACTTCCTCTGTGTTTTTAGGTTTCACCACTATATAAACAAAAACGTAAGGATAAAACTCACCTGTGCCAAAGAAAATGACTTGGACTCTGAGGTTGCGGTCGAGGGTTTTGAGGACCTGCAGGGCGATTTTCTGGGCCATGAGGAGAGACTCTCCCTTCATGGACTCAGACGTGTCCAGCAACAGGACGACCTCGTCGGATGCTGAACTGGAGTCGACGTCAAAGTCTGGATAGAAAACCAACATGCAGGCCTAGAGGAGGGAGCGACAGATGGTTAAAAAAATAAAAATAAAGAAACAGAGTGAGAGGAAGACAAGCAGACAGACAGGCAGACCTGGCTGTCCTTGTCTGGGTGTTTCTCCACCCACATCCTGGGCAGGTGGACCTCAGACAGAGTCACTGATAGCTGGAAACCTTCTGCACCCATGACCTCTCCTGGCAACACGCTAACCACCGCCTTACAGTCGGTTCTCTATAAGATCAAACACAGAGAAAGGGGAAGAAAAGGTCATCATGACAAAGAGGAAGTGGTTTGCGGGTAACGATTACTATTTTTAACAGAATAAACTATCAAGCATAGTTTCGATGACATAATGACAATTCTTTGCCATAAGATGCCGTAACTCAAACTAAAGAATAAAGAAGAAGAAATTAATTACGCAGCTGAAGGAGTATTTTTTTGTAAATAATATATCAAGTTCTGATATGAAGAAAAGACACAAAATATGGCTGATTCTACTGACGCTGTAACACAAAGATCTTTAGTATTTTAAATGAATAATAATAGACAAATCATTACAAGATCACTGTAAAACATTTTTTGTTTTACGGCATGCAGGCTGTGCAAAGTGACACAGCTTCAATATCAAAAAATGTTCTACAACTTAATTCCTTGGTCCATTTTGAATTCATCTACATATTTGCTTGAGTTCCAAACGTATCAAGTCCAGAGGAAAAAAATAACAAAGCTCCTTTTCTATACATGAGACAGAGGGAAAAAAACTGACAAGATACGTAACAATATCTGCATAATCACAACATATGGTTAATAAGATGTGAAAACATCCAAATGACCTTAATCTTGACTTGGTGAGTGATGCACGTCACGCTGGAGATCTCATGGGGCATCTCGACTGACATGTCCAGGGTGAACTCTCTGAGGGGAAGAAACAAGAGTGCATTATCAAAAACACAACTGTTTCACTTGCTAAATTACAAACGTGATTAACAAAATTTGTTATTTCAACAGAGCCACTGCTTCACCACGGAACATTCAGCACTAAAGATGGAGTCAGACTTCAGGAAACAGCTCACCTCGTGCTTGCTGCCTCATCAGTTACACACAGCTTCTCCACGGTGACCTGTTGAGCAGCGGAAAACGCACAAGAAACGCAGACGAGAAGATTAACGGACATTTTACTTTCAAGGCCCAGCCCCTAACGTACTATGAGATCCAGTATTCTTGCCTTTCCCCTAAACTTCATACAAAAATCAAAGCAGGTGGGGACAGTCGACACAACCCTAACGCAGCAAACAGAATTAAGCAAAAACAGCAACACCTCAGTTTATAATTCCTCCTGTGGAGAATGGTTCATGCAAAAGTAAGATAGCCTAAACATTCATTTTAAAGACCAAACACTGCCGTGCAAAGTCCCGCTACGTTCAATATGTGTTGATATATCGTACAGCTCAGTGCTTTTTAACAAAAAAAAAAACACTTGTAAAACATCCACCAAAAGGAAAAAAAAAAAAAGAGTTTGTTTTGCTCCATTAGGGACCATGCAGAATAACAACTGAGGAGGGATTTCTTTTTTTTTCAGTCCGGCCTCGTGCCCAGGCTCTCCTTACTTGCGTGGTCTGGTTGAGCGCTGCACTCTCCTGCCACGGGGCCACACTCCCAGGCAGCGAGAAGAGAATGCTCCCGTCCCTGACGATCAGCTCAGACACAAAAGTAACTTTAATGAGGACAGTCGCACCGGGCGGCAGGTTGCCCACACTGATGGTGAACACATCCTGCAGGAGAGCACAAAAATGACATCACAACCAGTGTAGAAATGCAGTTGCAAAGTGGGGGGCGATATTTCGGGGCGGCCCTGGTTCCCGGAAGTAAAATTCCCATTTATGTGACTCACAGTAGGAGCCCCTCTATGGCTTGGATTGGCAAGAAACTCTCCCGGATAAATCACCAATCGGGGGAGAAGTTAACTATGACTCCCAAGGTGCATTTCGGCAAGAAACATCCAATTACCGGGTTTAGAATTCTGCCATTCTTCTCCATGGTAATTGCGGCCGAGGCTCATTGTATTGTAGTGTTTAGAGGCAGTCAAATAGGCGGATGAAACGTGATTTCTTGGAAACAAAGTCGAAATAACCGATGCTGGTGGCTCTAACACAAACCTATATGTTCGAAACATTACCCGGGAGAGTCCTGTGCTTCTATGTTAGGCAACATTGAGGGTATTTTGTTGAAAGAAAGAAGTTGAAATGGAGAAAAACACTTCCAGAACAAGCGGTACCCACTTCACAACTCTATGCCCTTTTATGTATCACAGTAATGATTTGATGGGAAATGCTGTAAAAAAGGGTTATAAAATATTGTTATGTGCTGACTGTGCAGTCTAGGTTCAGAGTTAAATCAGCACGGTGACATGTGTTTTGGTCGAGTGCAGAGTGTGGACATACGGGGGCGTCCTGGTCCATAAGGTAGGCCCCGTGGCCTTTCTCAATAGCCTGCCTGTACTCCTTGCGAGCTGTCTCTTTCTCCTTCACCTGAGATCCAAACAGAGACAAAATAAAAAAAAAAAAACAAGGTTTTGCAAATAATCCAAAATGTTTTCTCCTTTGTGTTGTACTGGCGGGTGGGGTTCGCTGCATGGCACAATACAATGACCACCTGAAAATGTATCCGTTCACTGAAGAACAGAGCAGCCTGCCAACAGTTGCTCACAATGTGTACAAGCACAAAAGATGAGGAAATTAAATCCAACGCTGATGGTATCACTGCACATCAGGTGACAACAAATGGATGCAGACTAACATAACAAAGGTAGCTTACCTGTCCCACCACATGTTTCCCATTGATGAAGGCTTCAAATCCACACACTGCTGCAGAATCGTCTAACGGGAAGACATACTTTGCCTCAATGGGCACAGAGCTCAGATTGGTGTACTTTTGGAATATGATGACCTAAAAGACGACAGAGGGGAGACATACAGACATACTGCTGTTAATGCTCATTTTGAGATATGAGCCACTGAGCGCAGCAGGCATCAAAACAGTAAGGAAAAAGACAAAAACGAACAAGGGACCTGAGAGAGCAGATCCATCAGTTTGCACTTCACGTGGACGGCCTGCAGAGGGAGCTGCTGACCAGAGCTGTCCAACAGTCCAGCCTTCACACCCTCCAGTGGGTTTGTAATGATTTCAACCCCGTCATCCTCTGAACCGAGCGCTACACACACACACACACACACACACACACAAAATGCCTGTTTGCTTGCATTGCAATCACAATACAGTACATCTCTTGAAAATATATCAAGGTAAAGTTCAACAAATCACATGTAAATTCATTAGCAATTGAATGAATGTGAAGATAAAACCAGAGTTTATATTACAGAAATAATTCTCATTGATAAAAACACTCCACACTTAAGCTGAGTGAACCAGAGAATCGTACTTGTGGTTTTTTTTTGGTAACAATACAATTTTGAGTTTATCAAAGTGGCTTTCAGAGCCGAAGAAGTGCGAGGATGCTTCAATCGTGCTATCCCTCAAATGAAGAGAAAACCCAACAATTGCCACAAACGTGTGTAAGAACATCAGATTTTAAAGTGTAAAGCAAGTTTTTTGTGTAATTGTGATGACTGCAAACATGCAGGGAGCAGACACTCAAACTGTCAACCCCATAGATCTATACTTTGAAATGCTTATCAGGTGCCCGGTGCTCACCTGGGTCAGAAGAGGGCAGACATGGCTCGGCTGAGGTGTCGATGGCAGGACTGAACTCCTTCAGTTGGTCTCCCTCGACGCTGAACTGGACCACGTATTTCAGTTTCACCTGATCGGGACTGTACACCACGTACTCATCATCCTGGAGCACAAAAAATATGATACGTGTCAGAGCGCACACATGCATAGACGTATGAATGTGTTAGGTCTGAGCGATGTTAAGTCAAGTTTTACAGTCATTAGTAATTTGGATATGACATCGAATAGGTGAAGTCATTCATTGTCTTTACACTCAGCTTATAAAATGAGTTTTGATGAAGTGCAAATTAATCTTTAAGGACAAGAAAACATATACAGCGATCAGCCATCACTTTGTGAGCACTGACAGGTGTTATCTGGTTACCATGGCACCTGTCAGTGGGGGGGGTATGTTACACAGCAAGGAGACATTTTGTCCTCCAAGTTGATGTGTTGAAGCAATAAAAAAATGGGCAAGCGGAAAGTTGTGAGCGACTTTGGCAAGGAACCAGACTGTGACAGCTTGACAACTGGGTCAGAGCATCTCCAACACTGCAGCTCTTGTGGGGTGTTTCCAGGCTGCAGGGGTCAGTAGCTACCAAAAGTGGTCCAAGGAAGGAGAACATTTGAAAGGTGCGGCTAAAGCTCATCAACAGAAGAGCTTCTGTACCACAAATTGCTGAAAAAGTGAATGCTGGTTCTGATAGAAAGGTGTCAGAACACACAGGACATCGCAGGTTGTTGCACATGGGGGACGCTCAGGGTGCCCACGCTGTCTGAGCGTCACGGCTGATCGCTGCATATTTTAGCTGTGCGCACATGCCAATTTTTAGCTTCTTTCCAGTGAAGTTAAAACTCTTGGCTTTGTGTTTACACGTCCAAAAAAGTCCTACCTCAAACTCAGAGAGAGTGTTACGGGTGTGGCGGACCCCGTGCACGCTGTGGTGTCCCTCAGGAGCCTGGGTCAGCGTGAGGTCTTTCTTGTAGTCGTCCCTGCACCGTCCCAGCGCCACATCACACACCAACAGCAGCCGAGAGCCGTCTGTCACGCTGGGCTTGGAGTATTTCAAACTGGTGCTGTGGATGGAGGACAAAAGACATGCTTACTAAAGATGCCTGTGTTGTTGACATATGGCTTTCCAGATAATGACACCACAAGCTTACTAACATTATCTTATATATACACATTTTCAAAGACATGCTTTTGAAATTGTTTTGCTTTGGTTTTATGTTTCAAAAGGCAATAAAACAGAACTCACATGTCTCATGCTAGTGGATTTTTTGTATGGAAAATGGTGTTACATGTCAAAAACAAACAGGAATGCGGAATACACCTTGTCAATTTCAGATTTTCTACTAACCTAACGGCATCACTAAAGTAGATTCCACTGCCCAGATTACCAACGTCTGTTCTCTCTATCCCATGGTGCTCCACTCCAACACGGGGCAGCAGCATTCCACTAAAGAGAGAGAATGAACACAGCGAGATACAAAATAAAAATCCATGTAAGACTTCTAAATTGTTCTGTTGAAAATATAGACCTGCACTATAGTGTATCTGTTAGGCTGTCAGCATTAGAACATCACATATTGATTACCTAATTTAAATTGTGCATATGTTAAGAAGTAAACTACTGTAGGAAACTACATGTCACTACATACAGTATAATTGCACAGTTTCAGCTCCAAATAGCACTAGAGGTTTACTGCTTGAACATGTATGTTTTTATCTGTAAACGCTGTACAGTGATGTCAGGAAAACTGCACTAAACTAACAGCCAATGACAAGGGAAGTTTTTATCCTTTGGTTTTTCTCTCTCTCGTGGTTAAAAAAAAAAAAAGAGCAACTTTTCATCTCAGGCAATTTAACTCTGACAGCACCACTGTGTGTTTTAGGCAAAAAAAAAAAGTTTTACAACATAAATTTGTTAAGAGACATACAGATATTATGACATACATAATAATACAAATATATTTGACTAAATTACATGACAATTTTATCATGGAAATTCTTGTGTGTGTGTGTGTGATCTCACCGAGACAGGACTCCCACAAAGTTGCTGGGGCTGGAGGAATGGAGGAGGGGCTTAATGTTCCCAAGCTCACTCTTAAAGGTCTGAAGCTCCACCCCTCTGCTGACACGCAGAACCTGTTGGATCTGCACCTTGCTGCAAAGCACGGACGGAAACAAGGGCACCCGTTTTGCAGCACGTAGGACACTACTCACAACTATTTACAACAAGAACTCTGTATTTTCTATGTCCAGGAACACGACGAAACGCAAACAGCGCTTTGTGATGGGTTGCGCTTCCCTTCAGAACATCACACATGCAAGCATTTCTGAGGCGGTGCGTTACCTGTCCTGCAGCAGCGCGGTGACAGCCTGAAACTCTGAGCTGCTGGGGGGAACCGTCTCGATGCTGCACCTCAGAGCACGGTACTTCCCCACACAGGAAGGCACGGGGCTTCTCAGAGTCATCTCGCTCACGTTCAGAATGTCTCGGATTACCTTGACAAGGAGAAACAATCGCGTTCACGTTAGCCTGGATGTGCACAGGGGTCAGTGGCGAGGACTTGGGCTTACAGATGTGAGCTAATGACACATATTTCAGAGTGTGTGTGGGGGCTCAGACACTACATACACATTCATAAGATGCATGTACAATCTATATGTATTTTGTGTTCAAATAGCAAATATGTGTTATCGTGCTACACAGTGTTGTTTCACAAAGAAAGACAAACAGGGTCAAAGGTTTAAATGAGCCATACAATCAATTAAATTAACACAAATTTAAATATTTTAAATGATGTATTTCAGGGTGTATGCAGGAATCCTGAAGTTAATTTCCAGACATATTTTAAGACTGCAGTGCCACAAGTTGTACCTGGTTATCAGCAACACACCTTAACCTTTTACAGAACTATACCAGCACATTTATTTGGAGATTGCAAAACAGTTAGTTAGTGTGACGTATTTCAGATCGGGCGGAAAGAAACTCTTTAGAATAGAGTCGTGACTGACCCAAAGGCAGGGTTTATTACGAGTAATAATAGTCACATACTCACATTAACAAAACACGTTCATTAACAAACATTTCTATTTGGCCTAAGAAATACAACATTGGTCATAAAAGATATGACCGTCTGTCTGAATCTATGTTCCAAAAAATAATACCTCGTAAAATGCCGATTCAATTTTTTAATACTTTTCAAGGGTCTTAATTTTTGCTACACTGATTTAATACCTTTTTAATACTTTTTAAGACCCCTTGGATGCCCTGTATTTGTGTATCTGTAGAACAAAAACTTAATGTTAAGGAACTAAACGGCTTTAGAGCCCAAGAGGTCAGAGAACATTTCCAAGCATGCAATCCGTCAGCCGAACCAAAAACATGACAGTCGCCAGAGAGATTTAGCGTGTAGACCTTTCAAAACACTCACGCTTGGTTCTTTACGTCTGCGTATTTGATCTGTCTTGGTGCATGTTCTGTGTTACCTGACAGAGGTCCAGCTTCTGAGAGAGGAGCTTGGCGTTGGCAGGTCTTTGGGGCTCTCTGTGCGGCAGCAGGGTGTAGACCTCATCCAGGAGAGACGCCACCTCGGTGTGATTAGCCTCCATCAGCTTCCTCTGAGCCTGAAGCAACAGGCCCTCCACCCTGCTGACCTACACACACACACACACACACACACACACACACACAAGACACGGAGCACAAGAGTAAGAGTATGAGCAGACAGACGATGTTGCGTTCAGACTGAGATTTGACCGACGAATCCACAGAGAACACCATACGTCATTGAGGCTGAGCTTGTCGATTGAAACTGCGAGGATGCTGTCGAGGCAGCCCAGGGCCTCGGTCCACAGCAGCTCCACAAATACGCCCACGTCCTGTGATAGGCTTCCTGTGTTCAGCTTCTCCTCCAGCAGCAGCTGCCAGTCAAACGTGGCACATGTAAGTCAACTGATGAGTTCATTAGAATTTAATTGCACCCACCTCTCTCACACATTTTAATTTTGGGGTCAAAGAAACACTGACATTCTGGTATATTATGATGGTTGCTTTTAAAGTTGGGGGTCTAGTATGTGATGCTTATTAGGATAACAAGATGTCAATATAGTTATTATATTATAATGTATAATAGTCTATTGTTAACCCAAAAAATACACTATATACTAGTAATGTTTCATAATGACAGGACATTTTGTAATCTTGGAAAAACTAGAGGTTGGTCAGAAATACTGTACAGCTACTTAAACATGCAATGATAAAATTAAACATTTATGCTAAAAAACCACAATGCCCACAATGCCTTGCTGCAAACCAGGGAGCTGCATTCTTAGTTACAGCACAGTGCTTCTCATCTTGCTTTGGATAAGGCCGAACCCAATGTGTACACTGTTTAAGTAATGTGCAGCGAGTGTGTCGGACCTGCTGGAGGGGGGCGGAGCCCAGTTCCTGGGCCTGCGGAGGGATGTCGCTCCTCAGCTGCAGCCCAGTAGCCTGCAGGGACTCTTTCTGGGCCTTGTACACCTCCAGAGCTTCCTCTGAGGTAGACAGAAACACCAGCTTGTCCTTCACCGCTGCCTTCTGTTAGCACAAACACAGGTATGTGTTCAAATCAATGACTATATGGGCCCAAATGCTAACAAGCTAATAAGGCAATCTGTGTCCTGACATGCAGTACAAGCAGTAATATACAGAAGACATGATACCTTGGCTCCTACATCATCCTTCCAGTACCTGACCACACGGTACTGCCGTCCTTTCTCTCCTTTGACACTCTGCAGCTCCAGCACACACCAAGTGTTGCTGTTTATCTTGAGAGAAATGTATATTATTAATAGCAGTAACTCTACTGTAATAGCAGTGGTAGTCAGCTGAAAAAACAACAACAAACTGTAGCTTTACCTTTTCAAAGATCGAATACTTGGCCACGTGAAAATGATCCGGATACGTTGGAAGATCAGAATCAGTTTCGGTATAAATTCTGTGAAATTTAACAATCGATAACAAAAATGCAGAGATCAATGACATTTCATGTTATTTGGGAATATGTTGTTATGCAGAACTGTTTATGAAATCTAAATGCTGACTTGGTTTTGAAACTCTTGTCGTGCGTATTCTCCACTTGATTCTACCACCATGTGACCGAGGCATGTGATAACATAGTTACTCTACCAGATTAATAATAAAACCTTTATCCATTCAAAGATGCAATCTAATAATCCACTCTTCATGATGCCTGTTTAATTACTTACGTTGCTGCTGATATGCCTTGTGAAGCCAAAGCTGTTTTGTTATAGCAGTAATTATGTACAATACACAGATAATCCTCAAATCCACTACTGTACCGTGTGTCTGCAAGAGATTTTATGAATCTGAAAAAAGAAAATAAAAAAAGGAGGCCCAATCTTTGAATGGATAACATTTGAAGAAAGGCACATTATCAAATTGTGTCTGAACACTATTCTCACAGTAGGCTGCGCCCTCTGGTGGCAAAGCGTGCCAAAGCAGCCCTCTCCATCACTGTAATCCTTTAAAGCCTTTGACTGAAGGAGCAGCGAATGCTCAAAGGGAGAAAACAAACAAAAAAATGTGGGCAAGCAGCATTATGTGCTTGAGTTGTGAAAGTTAGAAGCTTGATAAAGGCCTCACCTGTTTGTTGTAACTATGCCAGAAGTGTTACATCACATTTGCATTGCTAAATACAAGGCTGTGCCATCTCTAACCCTTTTATTTTTATGTTTTTATTGTATGTGTTGTACGTCTCATTCGTCACTAATCCCCTGTGTTGATATCTCGCACTGCTGTTCATGTCCAGGCTAACGTGGGGATGACCGCTGGTTCCCACCTGTGCTTCCCCAGGACCTTTCCACTCGTCTCTGCCCTCTGAGGCGCTTTGCTCGTTGGTACTTCGGACACTGCAATGCACAAGGTGGAGCGCACACACGTTAAATACACACCCAAGCTCGCGTCACGTACACGTGTTGCGCAACAAAAGGCATTACAGACAACGGGCACGCATTTAAACCTGAACACACCACGGCTACGTAAGCAAGGTGACATGTGGATTCCTAGAAATACACTTCACACAGGGGCACATTGCACAACACTGCGGCAGGTTGGAATGAGCTCTGCAGGCAACCTGAGTGTGTAACAAAGCGCAGAAATGCACACACCCAGTGAGCAAACACATCCTTTATCAGACCTTAAGATGTCTGTGTAGTTAAACCTGCTGACGGAGTGGAAACTGTGAGTTTCACCAGAATGTCCATACATCAACAGAAATGAGAGGACAGAACTATTGAACCAGTGACAACGAGACAAAAAAATGTAGCGCTTGTTTTCCGTGCCAAGTGCAAATAAAGGCAGTGACCAGGACGAATCATGAGTTACTGGGTGGAGTTCTGGCCCTGATTCAGTTTGCCTGACCCTCTTCCAGCTGCACGAGACAGTACACGCAAAGTGAATCAATCCGGCATCTCTGACTGCACAGTGTGCAAAAAACCACACGTCTGCACGCTCCTATAAAAACCAACCCACGTTGAGTCTCCAAAGGTGGATAAGACACCAATGTGAATTACGCCTACAAGGGTAATAATACCTTGATGCCAGACTGGACTTGTCCCCGGCGGGGGGAGAGGAAGGGGAGGCAAAGAGACAGAGGGCGTGGCCGTGTCAAGCTTGTATTCATCCACGGGCAGAAGAACTCCCCTCTCCAGACAGCTGAACACATAGTCGACCCCGACCACGGGCGTTTGGTGTTTCTGGATGCTGCGCAGCCTGTTGGAGCTCAGGCTGGACACGTCGCTGGTCACTATCAGAGAGCACTGTGGGAAACGTAGGCAGACGTCAGGAAGCAAGCGACGATGCCTTGCTACTGTAAATGAACAGACTGTGCAACTGTGACAGTTTTGCAGTATGACAACAACGCAAGCTGCAGCTACATCACATCGTGTACTTTGGGCTGGATATTTAGTTTTTTTTAATGCAATGCAATTTCTGCAAACAGGGTGATAGCAGTCTGGGACCGTGATCATATCTTCCTTTACCTGTTTATTGACCACGAAGGAGATGTTGCCTCCATTCTCTGTTACTGCTGATTTCAGCTTCTTCTTCTCCTTGAAGGGGAAACACTTCAGATCCAGCAGCACAGAGCAGCTGTCAAACACAGCCATGGCTGCAGAGAGAAGGTTTCCTCTTATTCCTGTCCGACAAACAAATGCGGAAGCAATCCACCCCCAAAAAACAAAAACCAACAACTACAAAGACACAATGTGACAGCGTCTGGATACAAGTTTAGCTTATAGCTCACATTCACTGGAAAACAGCATTATCACACGTAGCTTTCACATTTGATTTTGACGTATATGTTTCATAAAACGACCATGAACGGAAATACATTTTAAAAAACAAACAAACAAAACAAACAACCCCCCCAGCAGAATTAAACAAGTTCAAGTTACGCGACGCAAACACTCGTGACGTCAGCTCTCTGCGCGTTAGCGTCCATTAATGAGCCTCAGCAGCTAAACGTGTTTCCCGACGTCTGACCAAACGAAAACACCGAGGTTTACTTTGCCGTGTGACACCCAGGAGGTCCGTCCGCGGCTGCTGTCAGAAGGGAAATGTCGACGCTACGCTAACAGCTGCGCTAGCATCACGCTAGCAGCAGGAACCCTGTCCTTTTTCCGGCGTTTTTTTTTTTTTTGTGTTTTCAAAATAAAGGCTGTGACGTTAAAGGCAAGTCACTTTAACGCCGCAGCGGGTATAAAGGGTGCTAGTTGTGTGAAGACGCGAACGCTAGTCGGAATATAAAATTTAAATAGTGAAAATTTAAATAGTGACGCTGCTCGACAACTCAAGAATTCCCTTTTTGAAACAAGCTTGGGGCCCCTTCGCTGTCTGGCTTTTACATTGAGAGGAACTCACAAGAGCGGAAGCAGTCTCACTTGTCAGTTACTGTGACTTGACGGAGTTGGTCCATGGGCGCACTTCCGGGTTCAACGTGAGCAGCAATTCCAGTTAAACACACGAGCTGCCCTCTTTACAGCACAGCAAAGGGCCAGTGCTGCCCTCCTCTGGACGAAGAGGGGAGCACAAATAAAGACTTTATGGTAATTACCTGGGCTTTATGAAAGGAAACGTTCCACTAATCTGAAGTACTTCATGTTTTAAGTTAAGGGGGGAAAAAAAATACTTGTGCCCCGTAGTATTACTACTATTTCTGCTAGTACTACTGTGGCTACTGCTAAAAGAGCTGATTAACAAAAAATAAATAAAATACAAAGAACGACACAAAAACATGCATTCGCGATAAACCCAGACAGTGTTGGGGAAAGTATCACTCTATCAAACACACGAGGAGGTCAAACAATCCTATTAACGTGTCAGAATTCTTCAGATATGACAGGCCTTTTCCACAAGGGGGCGTGCGAACTCACTGACAGTGTGTGGCTTCAGTCATGTGGAGCCATCCAGCTGCCTCTCTCAGCAGGTTGAATGTGCACAGGTAGACTTATTGTCTCCTATATGAAGCGGCTGTATTCTTATTGCACTGCATTTTCATGGACCTGTGCACAGTGTTCTTGGCTTGTCGTTGCCGTGGCTGCTTTTGGCGCACGGCAAATTGGTGTTCACGTTTGTTTTCTGTCAAAAGAATGTCCTAAAATGGGTATAAATTATTGTCAATTAGTGTTGGACATTAGTTATATTCAGGTTGAACAAATTGAGATGATTCAACCTTCTTTTGTTTTCTTAAACCTCGTTTGGCAGTGCGACGCTCGCTCATGTCTACAGGATCCCAACATTCCTGCGTGGATACTAGTCGTCACACTGATGCCTATAGAACAAGCCCATTCTCCCTTACATAATTACTGTTCTATCCCAATGAATTTGTCTGGTTGAGTCAGCTAATTGCACTGACCGTGCTGTTATGCACCACATGGCAGCATCGCCACGCTACATGTGTGCTGATGCTGATCACTCACATCCTAATACAGTAAAGCTGTGGGACGTGACTTGGCCGAGAGATGCAACGCCACCCGCGCGGCAGATACTGATGGTGCGAGCCGCTGAAGATGTGGGGGAGTGGCTGTGTCCAAGGACGTCTCTGGATGACAAATTGGACGATAACCGTATGCATCCTGCTGGAAAGGAAACACAGCGATGAGAGAACAGCGGGACGCAAGTTCATCATAATCAGAGCTTCCTCTCACCCTGTGATTGCTGAAAGTTGAAGTATAGAATCAAATCATCATTGAATGCCACACACGCGCGCACACACTCCCCGCACACACGCAGCATCCCACTGGGGATTTTCACAGCTGCCGCCGCCGCCTGCCAGGGCTTGATTCATCAGGTATCAGAAACCTCCAAATCTTCTGAAAAGCTGCAGAGAGATGAGAGGATCACTGATAAATCTGAGAATATTCGGCATCGCCCACAAACCCAGAGACAGAAAGTGAAGGATAGAGATGGAGCATTGGTGGCGGACGTATTCAGATCCTTTACCCAAGTATATAATACCCTGCAAGCCCGGCACTGAACACGTTGCTGAAGATAAAGCATGCTAACACAATCAGGAAAATGTACCTAAATACGTGAAGCACACTTACTTATACGTGTTTTTTGAGCTGTGAGCTAAATGATATGAGTGTACTGTGATGAAACACATCGGTGCTGCTAGTAATGCTGACATTTCTTACCAAAATTGTAAAAATCGACATTTCATGGGTAGAAAACGGCTCATCTACTGTTGATAATCAGACCTGAACCTCTGAGGCCGATGCTGACATAGAGTCAGCCGGTTGGCACCTGTCTACGTCATGAAATTTCTATAAAATACAAAGACTCTAATCAGTGTCGGTCAATGATATTCTATCATTAGGTTTTTATTACACATGCATTCATTTAAAACGTGGATTTTACTGTTTTAGTCGAGGTGGAGCTCATTTAGGACTATTTCAGACTGTAACTAAAGATTGCTTCCATTATGGATTAATCTGCGGATTATTTCTACATCGATATGATCGATGGTTTGGTTTGTAACAATTCTGAAAAGGGTGAGAAATGCCGTGTCACAGTTTTTGCACCGATATGTACATTTATATACTGCACTTAAATTCATGACAACACACATTTCACAGGCAAAACTCTTCATTTGTCACGTAAAGCTAGTTACTAAAGCTGTCAAAGGACTGTTGTTGTAAACGATGCAATATTTCCCTCTGACATGTAGTGGAGTAGAAAGTAGAAAGTGGCATGAAGGGAAAAGTACAAGTACCTCACATTTGTACTCAAGTACAGCTCTTGTGCTTACTGACGTTCCTCCACTAAGCAGGAGGCTGTAAGATGATTGTACTCCCAGAGTTTCTTTCCTTGGACTCAATCAAACCAAAAGGAAATATATTTGGATCCAGCCTCGTCTCTCTTGGTAACTTGTTCCAAACTTTTCCCTGACTCCCCAACAGCTGCAGGCGAGCACTTTATCTGCGTTATAGAGTGCCGTGTCACTCTGTGTTTAATTGGAGTATTGCTTCAGAGAAAGCTGAGTGCATATGGGGTTTGGGGGGGGGGGGGGGGGGGGGGGGGGGGGGGGGGGGGGGGGGGGGG
>JAVQJF010068988.1:0-10115 GCA_036023855.1 Gadopsis marmoratus
ACTGTATAACACAATACACTGTGTAACACAATATACTGTGAAACACTGTGTAACACAATACACTGTGTAACACAATATACTGTGTAACACAATATACTTTGTAACACAATATACTGTGAAACACTGTGTAACACAATACACTGTGTAACACAATACACTGTATAACACAATAACACAATACACTGTATAACACAATACACTGTGTAACACAATATACTGTGAAACACTGTGTAACACAATATACTGTGTAACACAATATACTGTGTAACACAATACACTGTATAACACAATACACTGTATAACACAATACACTGTGTAACACAATATACTGTGAAACACTGTGTAACACAATACACTGTGTAACACAATATACTGTGTAACACAATATACTGTATAACACAATACACTGTGTAACACAATACACTGTGTAACACAATATACTGTATAACACAATAACAGAATACACTGTATAACACAATACACTGTGTAACACAATACACTGTGTAATACAACAGAAACCCTTGTTTAAGGACAGAGAACGTTTCACAGTGATGAACACAATAACGTGCAGCTTGCATTTACAGATATATATATATATAACCAGTTTGTTGGTGTGGAAGAGGGAGTCTACACATCCCTCTTTAATGAGGAAGGAGTCGTAAACCCTGATGCGAGTTAGCATGTTAGCTCTTCACGGTTCGGTCGTCTGGAAGTCAGTGGGGAGGCTACAGAGGTTTTCGGGGACATTAAACGTGAAGCTCCTCTACTCACTCGTGCCGTTTATACTCGCGCTCTTGTAAACTATTTTTGGCGGCTTTTGTAGAAGAGCACAAAATCTAAATGTAAGGTGGAAGCTCAAGGTGGCGCTGTTGGTTTACAGCCTAACGTTAGCTTTTCGCTTCTGGAGAAAAAAAACCATCTTAAAAGTGCTGAACAAAACAACTATGTATCATAAACTGTTGTTTGCCACAGAGCTTTTTTCTGCAATAATCCAAAATCCAAATCCAAAAGGAAACATCCCATTGGCGTTTTGTGGAAGGAACCAGGGCGGTGCTAACTTCCAGGTGGGACTACAGGAACACGTCATCCCTGCAGCGCTCTACGTGCAACAGATTATAAAAAAAGTCCAAAAATTTCGGCTACCATTATTTTCATTGTCATTATTGGATTCTCAAAGATTTTCTAAAATGTCCTTAGTGAACTGAAATGCACCCTGTCCTGACGCATGTTGTTGTGAAGATGTTACCTGATGACATGAAAGGTTATATACGGCTGCTTCTGTATGGGTGCACCCTCCCACTGTCTGCCACGCGGATCAGTTGCACACTGACAGTAGTGCAGACGGGAGCCACATACAGAAAGAAGTACGTGGAGCTGCAGCAGCTCAGCTGAGCGTTCAGGAGGTGGAGGATGAGCCCGAAACATTTTAACTGCTGCACAAGGAAAGTAGAGAGGAAGAGATGGAGAGGGCACCTCTGTGAGTGGATGTGGATGCAAATGTTCTGCTGATTATCCGACCTGCAATAATCACTGACATTAAGCGTCACCTATAGAAAGAACTCGGCCCCGTCTCTCAGGTGTTTCTACACCGCTTTCTACTCTGCAGGAGACCCACACAAAAATGTCTTTACTGCACTTTTAGGCAAATTAAACCTTAAAACTCCAGCTTTCAGCGGAGGCGACAAAAACTGCTCTCTGCGCAAGATATTCTGTCTGGGAAAATCCTCTCAAACTGTATTTTGTTTGGGCTTGTTTTTTCATGAAAATATTCTATATATTATATACAACAACTCCCTTTCTTATGTCTGACAGTCGTATCAGTTGAATTAAACCACCCCTTTCCTTGACACCAGCCATCATGCTCCAAAGTAGTTGTTTTAAATTCATTGTCTATTTCCTGTCCGTCCGTCCTCTGATGCTTTCTTCCATTTCTTCCCCCTTTTTTGGGGAGTGGGGTTCATCTGAATCCAGGGTCCAAGGACAGAGGGTGTCTTATGACTTGAAATTTGAACTGGATGATATTTAAAGGAATATTTCATTTGTGAACCAGAAACAAATTGTTCGTATATGAGCTATTATAAGTGAAGCGTTCGAGCTGAACGCTTTAGAAATAAAAGCTGCTGGAATTAAATAGAAAATGAGCTAAACTCTGAAAAGAATAAAAAGATTTTATGAGAATGATTATTTCACAATTTCATGTTCTATATTTTGTCAGTTTATTTCATAAAGTCTGCTTTTGAACACTTTGGGACTCCATAGATCAGCGTCATAAAGACTGAACTCTTCATACTATGAAGACACAAAGTCATGAAAGAATTACAAACAGTCTTATTAAGGATTATGCCGATAAGCTGAAGGATATTTCAAGAGAAAACAAAGCTGTTAATTGATATCTTTTTCTAAAGGTGGGGGGGGTTTGGTCTAACCCCGACTTCGCAGCGTGTAAATATAAAAATAAATCCTGATGCATAAACATGCTGCAACTTCTGCACCTTCTGCCCTCTGTGACGTTTCCGCGGCTGGCAGGTAGACGTCTGCTTCCCTGCAGCAGAGGCCCAGCTGTGTGGCAGCCAGCGCTGACTGATTTCTGTGGATTTGATTTCTTTTTAAAGTCATTTTTCGGGGCTCTCGCAGGGATTGGCATGTGTTCAGCTGCAGCTCAGGCTGAACTCCAGCTTTAAGATAAAACGCAGAGCGTCTGTAGCCTGTAAACCATGAGTGCGAGTGTGAATGTGTCACATGTGAGTGTGAATGGGTTTGTTTTTGGTGTGTGTGTGTGTGTGTGTGTTTGGTCAACAATACATACTCATACACATTATCACACTCTGCCAGCGGGGGACCTAATACGCCCATCTGTCAATCATTCTTACGCAGGCTTACTGCTGTATGGAGAGGATAAATACAACACATATCTTCTCCAGACATCCTCACCATACACCCACTATACTGTGTGTGTGGTCTTTGTCTCATTTTAGTGGTAAAGATACTAAATAACCTTTGTTAGAAGCACATTTTGGAATTAGCACCCTGCGCTGCGTTAGCTGTTTAAATTTTGTTTCCAGTTTCCATCACCGTTGTCTTCTGTTATTGTCCTTGTTGCCACTAGAGAAAGTTTTTAACAATCCATCTAGATTTTCACAAGACATGTGACAAATGTGACCGTCATGGTGGTGCCAGATGAAAAGTCATTAACCACGAAGGCCGAACAGCATTGCCATAGCACTGTGTGGCTAACAAAAGTCATTTTCCTGAGAAGAGTGGTTCTGTGAGGGGGGGTTAAGTTTAAGAATGCTACTGATAAATCTCAGTGACCATAGTCCTGGATCTAGGGACAGAGAGGAGCCTCCGGTTAGAGGATCTCAGGTATGGAAATAAAATAAATGAATAAAACCTCTCATGGCAGATCATTATTTCTGATTTAGTATCCCCTAATTTAGACTTACAGTAACTATTTATTTATTTTCTCTTAATTTATTTTCCAGGCAGAAGTGGGCCTCCATACTTATCACAACCATTCAAAAATAATGATTTCAGGGAGCCATCCCAAGTTGTCTGTTACGCGTTTATGAAAAGGAAATACTGTCCAATACATTATCAGATATTTTACTTTCAAATATCCAGCATCAGTCAGGCTAATTACTGCTACAACTACAACAACTAATAATGTAGAAATGCATAATCTAGACATTATGGCAGCACCGAATGCCACATTGATATGATAATTCACGAGATTAGTCATCTCTCCTCTCTGGTGAGAGTAAACTCAGAGCGAGCATATGAACTGGCCAGTTGATTAATAGCCTCCAAGTCTCGGAATAATAAGATAATAAAGAGCCGCACTGATGCTCATTGCCGGCCCCCGTGGTGCATTCAGGCACCGACACTGCGGTCGTCGCTGCAATCTAACATAATCTTACATGCTGCCCAGTCAGATGTGACAGACAGAATATTCCTTGCACCTTCTGTTGATTGAAAAAACTGAATGTTTGATTTGAATAACTGGCCGTGTGCATGCAGTCATCGGCTCACTGTTGATGGTCACAACTGCAGACGTCTGCAGCTGCGACCAAACACCTTCTGTTCTTGCACATTGGTTGAGGACCGTCTTTTAGCCCACACACGAGACACACAGGCACTGGTATGAAAATATTCAGTGTGAGCATTTGGTGGCTGAATCCATTGTCCTTCTTTAAAACAATAAGTGAGATTCTGTTGTGTGAGCAGCAGGTTAGAGACAATGTAGTCTGACTCACTGGAAGAAGGCTGTGAGTCCAGTATCTACACTCAACGGCCACTTTATTAGAAACACCTTGCAAGTACCAGGTTGGACCCCCTTTTGCCTTCAGAACTGCCTTAATTCTTTGTGGCAGAGATCCAACAAGGTGCTGGAAATGCTCCTCAGAGATTTCGGTCCATATTGACATCATCTCCTGCTCCATCACATCCCAAGGGTGTCTGTGGAGGCCATTTTAGCACAGCTCATTGTCATGTTCAAGAAACCAGTTTGAGATGAATTGAGCTTTGGGACATGGCGCGTGATCCTGCTGGAAGTAGCTGTCAGAAGATAGTCAGCAACAATACTCAGGCAGGCCGTGGTACTGTTGGTAATAAGGGGCCCAAATTGTGCCAAGAAGATATCCCCCACACCATTACACCAGCAGCAGCAACCTGAACCGTTGATACCTGGCAGGATGGATCCACGCTTTCATGTTGTTCACATGTTGTGATTGACTGATTACACATTTGCGCTAATGTTCAGTTGAACAGGTGTACCTAAAAAAGTGACCGGCGAGTTTATTTTGCAAGGGCACCGTCGCTGCATCCGGGGCTTAGCGCCGCCCAGGACCATTGTGATTGGGTTAAAGAAATACAAACAAGCCCCTGAACGGGTTCAGTCAGACCTTTCAGTCAGAGCTTTCTCCACAGTTTTGGAGGAATTTTGATGCTTAAAGGTGTGGCTATCGAGATTATGCAGAATGTCTAGAGCAAGACGCCGAACCCCCAGTTCAGATTGTTCAGATTGCAGGGCACCTCCGTGTGAATGGGTGAATAGCAGGCAAATTGTAAATTGCTTTAAATAAAAGCGTTATGTAACGGAGTTATTCATATAGACAGTAGGACAATAGCTGCCTATGGAGTCTTGTTGTGTCTTGTTACATTTAATAAAATAAAAGATTCTCAAAGGAGACAAACTAACTATATTTTCAACGTTAAAATGCAGGAAATTCCTTTATTTCACTTCCATTGATGCTTTGCTTTAGTGCTTCATATTCCAACATGCATTTATTCGAATCACTACAAACCAGCTGACTGACAGCACAGGGAATCCATCCTACTGGAGTCTAGCCCTGACAGTGCAGCGACATATACAAACAATGACGCAATAAAATAGGGGATCTGTGTGGCTGAACTGTTACATCATCTGGACAGTTTCAGCAAGAGAAACTGTGAATGACACACACACACGCACAAACACGGTCAGATCAACATTAATACACACTAAAGAGGCTCAACATGACACAAGCTGTCTCTGGTGAGCAGGGGTGGGCTGGGCAGGTGTATGTGTGTGTTTAAAGCGGTGAGTCAAGGAACTTGGGTGGAGGGTTGATGGGAGAACGAGGTAGTGGGTGGCAGGGGTGTGGGGGGGGGGCACCCACCTTTGCAGCAGACCGAACCCATGGTGGCCAGATCTAGCAGTAAAGATCTCCCATCATCAAATCCACGGTAGCAACAGCTCACGGGGGGGCCAAGACGGATCAAAGATGTCCCAACAGGAAGGCACGATGGCCGACTGGCTACCTGTGCACCTTTGGCTGATCCTGGCTAGTACTCATAGCTGCAGCCGTGAAGGGACGGAGGCGGGGAAGGAGGAGGGAGGGAGGAAGTGCAGCAGATGTGGACAGCAACGAGGCTTTTTGGGGGTAATCCTGCACCGCCGCCGCCGTGTGAGGCAGCGTCCATGAGAGAGGGTAACCACTGCAGGATTACATCTGTAGATTAGATTAGATTTCTCCCTCTCTCCATTCATTTCCCTGTCATCCTTTATATATTCATTTGTTTGTTCATCCTTTCTCATTTTCTCTGAGGCCCCCCGTAATCCCCGAGCCGTCTCTCTCTCTGTCTACTCCAAAGGTCCGAGTCGGGGCTCTGTGCTTACAGCTGTAAGCAGCCGACAGAGCAGCTTTAAATCTGCACTGAAGCAGTAAATGATTTGTTGGCGCAGCTTTAAATCTGCAAATGTCCCTCTATCAGGTGTTAACTCAGAGCTGAGTCTGTTGCCATTGCCAACCTGCCTCTCCAGAACTAGCAAGTGGGTAAGTGTTGCAACTTAGCAACAAAGGTAATAAATAGCAAGACGGAAGCAAAAAAAGAAATGGAATTTGTTCAAAACTGTGTTTTTTCTTTTCTGCATGCTCGTGAGAAATCTTTCTCGTCTTCTCACCTCCCTCTCGTTCCTCTCACACACACAGACGCTGAGCGAAGTAACGCTCATGCCACCAATTACCACCACCAATTAAATCAAAATGAAAACATCTCATCTTTGTGTGGCTCTGCAAGTTTGGTTCAGTATCACTACCTCAGATAGTTTAATCAACACCAAAGCGTCACGGAGACCTGGGTCAGCAGAAGAGTTCAATTTCCAAACCTTTAATCTAGTCCGCCACGCAGAAAAAGCCACGAAGCTGAGAATTATCAAGAGAAAAATCCCAATCAATAGAAGAATCATTAAATCCGTCTACAGACTTAATCAAACCCTTTCACGCAGAATGACACGGCTCAGATGACACCTCTGCGAAATCTCCCACTGGCTGAGGCACTGATCATTTCTCCGGGCCTCTTCGGGTGTCAACACAAACCTTCATCCTCTTGGCAATGCTCCTGTTCTCCCGCAGAGGGGATTCTACCAGGACGTCGCTTAGGAGGGTCTGAAGTGCATCCCGAGGAGATTCCGAAAAAACTCGCTCGGCGGCTGAAGAAGAGGTGAAGGATGGATGGACGGAGGAGAAGAGAAAAGGAGCTGCTGCTTTGCTACTTACCTATATCTGTCTCTTTGTGGTTCTTGATGAGCTCAGCAAGCTCAAAGTTCCCAGCAATAATGGCGACCTGGAGGGAGAAACACAAAAACAACACAACTTATCTTTGCAAGTTCTTCCCGGGGGTATTAAAGAGCACAAAAGGACATTAGAAAGTTCCATTTTAAAACATATTTTACAAAACTAGCTTCTTGATGATTATTCTGCGTAGCAGCATTTTCTCTCTCTCCTTAGGAACGTTTTCCCACAGTATACCTTATTAAGAAAAACAGGTGACGCCATAATTGTTTCCAAAAGCAGCTGAGCAAAATGCTTTAACAATGTCTGCAGTGGAAGCACTTCCCCAAATTTTAGAATGAACTCAAAAAAACACTGGAACATTTTATCATTACAGAAGGACAAAGATTGTCTCTTTGTAATTAAGGCCAGTAGGACAGTGTTTCCCAACTCTGGGAGTCGGGGTCTCAAGATAAACCCGAGGGGTCACCCGATAATTGAAGGATAAAAATATATATATATATATATATTTCTATCCCACAAAATTGAATTTTTTCCCTGACTTTTGTCTTGTGAAATCAGACTGAATTGCCTTTTATTTTTCACTAATTACTCATTTGAATCGATTTATAGGTGTGGATCTGGGCCTCTAAAGTCCTTAAAACAACCAATTCTGTCCCACACATGAAATGACGGGTTACACATAGACTTTGCTTAATTTCAAGGGGTTCAAGGGGCCACTCCAATGGGTCTCAGCTAACAAGGGAAGTCTGGCAGGTTTGCTGCTAAATTAAAAGCCAGCTGAGGAGAGGACCACACGGCGCGTGTTAAAGACAAACGCCCCACGACGCAGATGTCCGACAGTCACAGGCCTCACTGAAGACGCGATACATAAAATGCTTACACACTCTTTAAGATGTAGGACGCGTCGCAGGATCAAAACTGTTTGTCCATCCTGACTTTATAAGTTAAAGGAAATACTTCAACTAAGGTGCACAAAAACAACCAAATGACGCTTCAGTCAGGAAGACTTTGTCTCGCCTTATTTTGGACTTGAAATTTTAACAAATATCGCCAACAGATTACATGCTTAGTGTTGTAAATAACAACATATTTAATGTGATCTCTTTGAATTTTACTCGTGGCCACATGTGTCCTCCATAGGATGCACGCTGTCAAGGTTAAAAAGTCCTATCAGGTTCACAGTTCAAACACTGGTTGCTATGGTGGTTAAAGCAACCTGAAGGAGTCGGGGAAGAGGAAGCAGGCAGCAGCTCACTGCACACTACGTTGGATGTTTTAATTGTGTATGCTTTTTATCACAATGTAGCATGATTTATATGATATATATTGTATTAATTTTATTCCATGATGCTGAACAGCGTCAGGCAAAGGGCCTGATCATTTGAATATGTGACACGTTCTCCGTCGCCCCCTGCTGTGTGGAAAACTCACGCTGTGTCTACAAATCGGAAAAGAAAGTGAAAACTGCTTTGACTGCACATACACAGCCGTCATCATACACACATGCATACAGTATATATACCATATATGGAGAGCAAGAAGACCATGATTTGGGATTGAATTAACTCTCACTGTTAACATGAAAATGCCAAAGAGTTGTTGTATAAATGATCTCATTAAACAGAACGTTTCATGGTATTTTCTACTGTTAATATTTTAGTTGTCATTTAATTAATGTCTGATTTTATACATTGGGTTGTTAATAAACATTCCTCTCCATCTTCTTTTTGCCAAATTAAAGCGATTTTGCTCCTGAAATGCTGATCATCTGGCCACATGACACAAAGCAGTGTGATCTGTGTGTGTCCAGCAGGGGGCAGCAAAGGGACACCCTCCTGAGCTGGCTGCCATCAGTGACCCAGATCAGCTGCCTGTTGTTGTCATGTTGCTGCTTACAGTGTTTCTGCAGCCGCAGAGCTCCCAGTGGTTACAGGGCTTACAGTCAAAATCATCGGTGTAAAAATAGTCATTTATTTGTTTTCTGCACACGCGCACACACACATGCACACACACATGCACACACACATGCACACACACCTCAAGGGAAACCCAGCAGCATTATATAAGCACGCCTGCTCTGATTCCTGGAGACCAAATATTCAGGAGGAAGAGAGAGATAGAAGAAGAGGGTGATGAAGAGCAGGTGTATTATTACAGCATAGTTGGCTTGAGCAGCACCACACTGCTCCACCCCTCCACAGCTGACCTTTCCTCAATATAAATAAAAACACAGCACATCCGAGGAAGAAGCACCAACGGAGACGTTTTCCACCAGCACGGCTCCTCTTGAATTTTTCAACATGCTGCATTAATATACAATAATGTACAATACTTTGAACTACACCGCGACTCCTTCGTGGTGGCAAATGTGATGTTTCCTGCGAGGGAGGGGACGCATCTTTCATGATAAATGCCAGGTCCATCTCCCACTCGCTCGGAGAATCTACCACAGTGTGAAGAGCCATGTATGACAAATCTATGACTCCCAGAGGAACCCTGATCCCAGCGCAGGCTTACTGGGTGGGATGGAGTAACACGTCGGGAAGACGCGACAGAAGTCGCCGTTTCCACTGTGGCCTGAAAACTGTGGTAAAATAATAAATGTAATCCTCACAATAAATATAGCACTCACAATAAATGCATTCCCCATAATGATTATAATTCTCAATATGTGTAGTAATGACTGGAATTCTCAATATATATGAAGAAATGACTAATCCTCAGCATATGTGAAATAAGAAATGTAGACCTCATAGTATGTGAAGAACATTAAGATGCTGTGATGAATGTTACTGTGAGCCAAAGATCTATCAATACCATATAGGTTTTAAACCAAGGGAAGTATCATGCTTGGTTTAGATGTTAAAAGTCTCTCCTTGTGGAATGTGGGGTGATGGGTCAGAGGGCCGTAAACACTAGGCTCAACACACACAGCACAGCACAGAAAGGAGAGTTAAACCAGACACTTAGAGGAGACACAGAGCCATAAAAACCTGATACCTAAAGGAAACATATAGCCATGTATGGAAACGTTGGAGCAGGACGGGGATGTCTGCTAGC
>JAVQJF010068989.1:0-11898 GCA_036023855.1 Gadopsis marmoratus
TATATGTATTTCAGTCAGGACAACTTACGATATGTTTATAATCTACACAAACAATTTCCTGCAATATCCTACATGGTAACACATTGAAGTATAGCATCAAGGGTCTGCTGCTCTGATTGCTTCCCCACACGGGGTCTTATACAAATGCTAAGTGAACAACCGTTGGTAAAGAGCAGGTATCTCAGAATCCCTCATCGGATACTGTGCAACAGACCATAGGTGGAACTGTGTACAGGTTTGAGTCTAGGATTGATTAGTCGATTCAGTTGTTTTCTTTGGCACTTTTCAGTAAGAGTTTGAATAAAACTACCTTTTATTTTTGTAAACATTGGGTTTGATGAGATCTCAAATTTTTCAAAAGTTTTATTGAATGGTAAATAAACCTGCCCTCCTGACTGAAATCATAGGGTAGTTAGCAAACATAGAAATGCCTGCATCACTACCTCCCAATCTGTTTTCTGGTCAGGAATTTGAAACGGCAACTTTCGGCCTACCAGCCCACCCAAATATAGCAGGCTAGAACCGGCACTGGGAGGAGCTCACATGGGTGGCACTTTGGTCTCTTCACAGAAGTTCCTCTGGCTTGTTCAAACCGGGCTCAGCCTCGCCGGGAGATGTTTGCCACAGCTACTAGAAACTTTGTGGAGGAGGTGGAGGAGGGAGGCTCGCTGATCCCCGTGTCCAGCCTGAATGACACTGTTGCTCTTCTGACAGTGGTGGTGAAGCGCAATCGTTTCTGGCTTTGGCAGAAGCCCAAGTATCTGCCGACTGATTTTAATTTCAATGATATACTAGCGGGACACACACCTATAGAACCAGGTAACCATCAAACCAGTATGCTTCTGCTTTAATTCTATTTGTTACACATCATCAGTATGAGTTGTATTGATTCATTCTTCTAAGATCACAGAAGATCCTAAATGCTTCACTGTCCGCAGGTGTCATAGAGTCAGACTTCATCAAATACAATGGGACGTTTGGTGACAACCTGAAGGGGGAAGTGGGTGCCACATTTGTCAACTCCAACATAAGCCTGGAGGGTAAAGAATCCTCCAAACTCCAGTCCTCCTTTGGCAGTTTGAAGAAAGAGGAAGTGGATGTGCAGAATCTGCTGCAAAACTCCAAACACAGGTTGGTTCCCCACCCGTTTCCACTGTCCTGTCTAACGGAGTTTGTTTAATGGAGTTAAAGAAACACACTGTGATCATCACCTGACATTAGGTCTGTTAAAGATCTGCAAACAGCAGGAGTGATCTTTGTCCAACCATAAACCTGCACTCAAAATAGGAGACTCGGTTGAACATTAACACTTTCAAGAAGATTTCTTGTTTTTTCTTTTTCTTGTTTAGGATGAATAGTTTTTCATTTATGCAAACTCCTTTTACAGTTCAAATCAGCTTAAGACAGTATTTCACAGAATTCCCAGTCTGCATGAATTTCAGATTTCCAACAATGTTCCTTGCGAAACGTAACCCGGTGTTTTTCTGAATCAAATGTGTCAGGGTCCTGGACATGACCCATGATCTGGTCCAGCAGACAAAGGAGAAGTCGAGGCAGGTGTTTGGGATTGTGAAGGAGCGTATTGTGACTACTCAGCCCTGTTCGGTCATAGAAGAGGTGCAGCAGGGAATAAAATATGTAGGATTACTGAGCTCCTGCGGGCCCAAGAACAAAAAGGTACAGTATTGGCACGTAGCACTTTCACCGTTATATCATCAATATGATATTCCAGAAGTTATTAGTGAAATCATTTTTGTTGAGCCTACTTCCCTCAATGTCTTTTGGTAATCGCTCTTCAGTTAGTGGTGGTATCCTACTTTTCCCACAGTGAGTTTCAGTTCTCTGTGCAAATATGTGCCACCTGTTGGTGTAAAATTAAACTGCTCTTCCTCTTTAATAATTTGGTTCCTCTTCAAGTTGTGGTTAGTTGTTGCAAAATGTTCAGTCTAAGATGAATCAATTGCTCTTTGATTCAGAGACCGAAATTTAAACTGGGCATTCACGTTTCATGTCCGAGATCAATGAAAAAGTTTCTTATATTAAATTCCATTGTAGCCACATGGGCGATATCATGACATCATCATGACATATCATTGACATATTTGGTGTACTCGTTTCCACATCCTTTTGGAATCAGGTACACCAGCTAGTGGGTCCCGTGCATCACCAACAGCTGTTCAGCAGCCTTACTACATTGTTTCAGAGTGGATATTTCCTTTTAAAACACACTCTGTTTTGTTTGAATGTGTGTGTTTTGTCTCCCATGCCTACTGCAGGTTTCACTGAAGGATAATGGGAGCTTGAGTAAAGACAGTAACGTTACCATGGAGATTCCCACACACACTACTATTGCCTATGCCCTTATAGAGCTAGAGATAAAAAACGATGGACGCTATGGTGAGCAGTCCTTCGCTAAATCCACACATGAGCTGGCTAGTCTTTGTGCAGATTTGATAAGAGGAATCAATTTAAGCTTTCATTGGGTATCTGAAATGTAACAAGTTGTTTTCCGCAGAGCTGTGTCTGATGTCGGACACCACCGGAGGATTTGAAGTAGATGGCTCTTTGACAGACTGTGTCTACAGAGCTCCTGCGTACGCTTCTGAAAATTGCCGCCTTACAGAAGGTAAAATGCTGCATCACGTTTCTCTCTGCAGCCTTTAGATGTTTGTTGCAGCTGACGTGTGCAGAAGTATATGTTGTTATCGAGTCATAAAGGGCCTCTAGAAACTGGAGGCCTGGTGCTGTCTTATCAGAAGGGTGTGATGACTGTTATGTTACCATGTGCTTTGACCTACATCACACTGTAAGGTCTCTTTAAACCAAGAATCGACATGGTTCCTCCATATTATGCTGTTTACTTTTTTGCCTGATTCATTCTTAATTTTTAGTAACCAGCTGCGTGTACACATTTTGTCTTTAGAGGTGTGTGTGATGTGTCTCCATTTTATGTTTGTATTTTTCCATTTGCAGAGCTGGAGCGACTGAGTGATCATTTCCAGCTGCTTTCATCTCTCCCTGTCACAACAAGGTCCTCTCTGCTCCAGCAATTCACAAACATTATGGAGGACAGAGGGGCCGTCACTTCACTTCAGAGTGTGGTGAGCAGAGCGACACGGTGTTAAGTGGAGTCAGCGTTAGGAACTTCTGTTACTTTGGCTTTTAAAACTGGGCGTTTCCTCTGTCTCAGCTGGACCAGATGTTCCCAGATAAGAGGCCTGCCCTGGGTGATGTTTCGACGACGGACTCTCAAAAACAGAACATCCAAGCAATTCTGGACCTTTTGGAGCAGTCAGGTCAGGTGGAGTCAGCGCAAGCAGGCCAGTCCCCACCCCTCCTCACAGCCCTTCACCTCATTGCCAGCGCCATGGATGGTGAGCAAGCTGTGCTCGGTGCGGCTTTTATTACTTAGCCCATTACTGTTTGAAGTCCTCACCCTGTGAAAACAGCTCCCACTGCAGGCAGAATGTCCTGAAAACCTAATTTCTTTAAGTTCATCCTATCGTTTGTCTTTCAGAGACGACACATGATTGTCTTGCCCTCTTGGGAATGTGCTGCAGCCTCACAGTGTTACAGGCTCTGGAGCTACTGGTTAGTGAAGTCAGTTTTTACAAAGAATATGTTATGGGAGTTTTCCTCTTTTTTTTTTTCCCCCCACATTAACACATTGATTTAGCTGCCTTTTTATCTTCCTGTCACACCTGATCCAGGTGCAGTGTGTATCAGGGGAGGGAGAGTTGCCTCTGAACAGCGAAGGCCTAGCTGCACTGACCGAGGATGTCTATGAAGCGACTGAACATCTGTTTGCCTCCTCTAATGTGTCTCTGAAGAGAGACGGGGACACGGTGAAGATGGAAATAAACCATCAGCCAGGAAACCTTCCTCTGGTCCTGTGTATCGCAGTTAGAGGTCTTGCCTCATTGTCCCACTGAGTTTGAAGTGAAGACAACTTTTAAATCCACTAGAAACATTAACCACTGCACTGGAATGAGGTGTATTATTCCATTTTACTGTAGGGTAATTATATAAATGTACTAGTACTGAAACAATTAATCAGTTAATGTTTTAGTCATTCAACAGGCAATCATCGATCAATGACAAATTGTCAAATTTGTATAGGAAAAACGATTGATTATAATCTCAACTTTGAGATTTTTCAAGCAACACATATAACCTACAAGTTGTGAATTACTGAAAGTTGATCCACACCTTCAAGCCAATCAAAACCTATAATTTTCAGTGGCCATGGTTTAATGAATAATAATGAATTTTGATTTGGTAATATTCCAGTTTTAGTCTCAAGAGAAAAGGGTTCTTGCCATCGGATTTTGGGTAATGTCACAAAAGCTGAAAGTGCCAGTGCATGTTCTCATGTAAATTATTTTATCTACAGTAAGATTTGTATAGATTTCTCATGTTAAAATATTCACTAATGAATAATTTTAAGAATAATGTGTCATGCTTTGGGATATCTTGTCATTTTCATTATTTGTGGCTTTAGGTTGTTTGTTATAACTTCATTTTCCTCTTAAATATTGTCATTCATTAGTTTTGAAATTTAAGATTTTTGTAGAAAACCATGGCATTGTCCTCGATAAATTTTAACCTGTTTTTAATGTCCCAACTACAAACCTAATTCAAACCACTTGCACAGATTGGTGTATGAATATTTAAACTTTTCATGCAGTTTGATTTCCCACGTGTCGAAGTTTCAACTTGCTACCTCAATCTGTATTTTTGCACGATTCTGTATTGTACAAAATAAGAAACATCACCTTAGATTGTTGTAAACAGTTTGCCTAGTAATTGTGCCAGATGAACAAAGGAAAACCAAAGCAGATCATTAGAAAACACCAGTTATTTGACGTCTGAAAATACAACTTTTCTGAAATCTTATAAAATATACTTTGTGTCCATATTAACTTTATTTCAAACAGTTAATCGTTTGTAGTATCAAAAGGGATGGTTCCCGGAGATACAGTACCCTGTTCAAGAGTCCTGTGGAAAGATTTTCTTCCAAACAAACCCCAGCACCATAACAGATCTAACAAACACTTACACGATCCAAATGTCTGACAATCAACATAATTAATGTAATATGTTGTGCTTGAGTAAAAGAGAAATGGGTAAACACTATAGTATTACTTTTCCTTCTGTACAACAAAGAGTTACTGGCGTGACATTTCCCATTTATGAGGTTGCACTGCAAAGACAGGAGGACATGGGTCTAAAAAAACATGACAGTACATGAATGAGTCCATAGTTTGTACAGTTGTGACAATATGAGATGAGTTACTGGAGGTATATGCACTGTAAACTGACACTGAGGTATCGTTCTTTTCAATGAGCAAGCCCTCATTTTTGCAGAATAAATAACCTATTTTACATACAGATGTGAAATAAAAAAAAAGGACATGACAACTGCATTTGCTTTAAAAAAAAATTGACGCATGGGACAGTTTTTTCTTCCAATCCACGTGAATAGAAAGTATTCTTTAAAAATATTTTGCCAATAAATAAGTACACTTCCTGTGAGTTGCATAGTGTGCTAGAAAGGAATCTGGCAATTCAGATCATGGTGACTCACCTTTGTGCGAAACCCAAATTCACACAGGGCTGATGTCCAACACTTTGTCCTTGTGTTAAGTACAGTATTGATTCCTCCATCCCTCCAGGTGTCCCCTTTCATCCCAGGCCGCAGCTTGGATAGCCACGTCAGTCCTAAAACATCAGTAGACCCAGCTCACTGGAACCCACTGCGGCTCTATGAATAATCGCTCTACCACCTCCTGCAGCTTGTCAAAGGCCTTGTCCATATTGTCATTGACAATAGTCAGGTCAAAGTAGTGGCTGTATGCCCGGCTGATTCTGGCACTCTCGTCCACAGTCTTCTTCAAATCGTTCTCCTGTTGCAGGAAGAGATTCAGCCCATTAAGTTGATGGAAGCAGCAACCATTCATGAGTATTTAGGAACCCTGAAAAAGATAATTCTTGTATTTTTAACTCTGGGCCTCATTTTTACATATTTTGAGGTCTAAATGACTAACAATATTTTGGAATTAATACAGTAGATCAAAACAGGCTGCAAGAGCTGCAACGCAGTCCTTCTGGGAAAGTGCAGACACCATCATCTTCCTGCAACAACTGACCTCTCATGAGATTTCAGAGCGAAACTTCTGTTTCTGGTTTAATAAAAAGGATCTTACTCAACAAAAAAGGTCCGTCTCTGTAGAAATCCTTCCATAATGTCAGACACTGAGCCTTTCATTGGTTAAAAACGAGAACTTTCTGACGGGCGAAGTTGCCCACAAAGATTATGTTGCAGCTATTACAGCCTGTTCCGCAGCTGTGGAAATCTCCTGGACCAATTCCAAAACATTTTGTTCCTATTAAGTCATTTAGACCCCAAAATAGGAATAAAATCTAAAAAGTAAAAAAAATCTGAATTACCCTTCAAATCCTCTCAAAACTTACCGTGAGTAGTTTGGTAGTTAGTCCAGCATCGATCACAGCTTTGTGCATAGCTCTTAGCGTGCCCAGTTCGGGAGCAGCAATAAACACCACAAATGGCATAAACTCAGCAGTCTTCAACACTTTCAGGGCCTGGGCATAAAACAATGTCACAACCAGAGCTTTAGGGAAAAAAGATCTGTACACAGAGTGTGCCTTTGACTAACCTGAGGGTTGACGTCCAGGATGCAGGTACGGCCTGCAGCCACCACTTCATGGATAGAGTCGATCTTGGTGCCATATAGGTTGCCGTCGTACTCGCCGTGCTCCAAGTAACGGCTCTCCTTGATGTCCTTCTCCATCTCTTCCCTCATCACAAAGCAGTAGTTCTGGCCATCGCTCTCCTCTTGCCTTGGACGACGTGACGTGACTGGAGGCAAACATAAGGAACAGTGTTACTTGTACCCTGGCAGGAAATGTATTAGTTGCAGTCGCAACTTCAATTCAATTTTATTTATATAGCTCTATATCATAACAGTTATCTCATAGCACTTGTTATAGAGCAAGTCTAGACCAACTCAATATGTATAGACCCGAATTTTCCTCTGCTGTCTGTCTCACACTCACAGGGTACAGTGGTTCCATATCGCAGAGGATTCATGACAATAAGTCTGTTCTTCAGGCTCCGCCTCCCAACTCCCTGGGCTCCAATCAGAATCAGCGTTTTCCTCTGAAACGGCGGCATCTTTGCTACTTCCTCATAGATCTGCAGCTCATAACGGTCAAATTCTGTTCAGGGCAATACACAGGCTAGATCAGTATCACAATGTCATCGATGCCAACACTGCAGCTTTTCACTAAATATTAGAACCAGTGGTGATACACACCTGCATTCTTTGACGTGAGGTACATCATTCTTTTCTTCTTTTTATTCGCAGTTAGAGTTCCGCAGAGCATCCCTGAGACAAATTTTAAAAAGTATCAGATTACCACATGGTGGTGCTAAATGCAAGGGATTTACTATCACAACAACTAAACGAGAGCAGCTGGGAGCATGCTTGGAATGGGTTAAATTACGTGAACATGATTTGTACTGACCTGTACTGGAAGTGTCCCAGTCTCTTCTCACAAAAGCTTTCCTCTTCTCCTCCAAGAACTGACTGGGAATGAGACCAGTGGCTCCACCATCAACTTTGCATGCCTACGTGGAAATCAGTAGTGATAATTGGTTCAAATATTTCACATAGAAAAAAGGAATACCATCACAAACATCTTCCTCGTTACCTTTAACTCTCACTTCAAATTAGCTGTGCATCTCTGGTCACAGCAGCACCAACTTTGACCACTGCTGAGCAAAATGTGCCTACTCACCTGCCACCAGTTGGGGTCCTCCTTGTTGACTACATGAAGGATGTCTCCCTTGGAAAAGGCCAGGCCTGCCTCTTTACAGGGGATCAAGTTGTCTGTGGCCGGATTATAGTTGAAGTGTGGCTTCAGATAAACCTACAATTTATGGTGTGAACAAAATACGAGACGAATTCAAATACAGCATACACAATAGGATTGAGCAATACCATAAATCCCTATTAAAATATAGTCACATTTAGCATATTTCTCACCAGTGCCATGGCTGTTAATGTGTCGACAGTTCTTAAAATATCAAAATAATGTTACACAGCTATAACGAGTGCATGTGAACTTATTTCCCTATACACTCATCGTATTCAATTAGGCAGTTGTATTTCAAGCTCATGTTCCCTTTCACAACTGTCACCGTTACCTGTGTTTACGCTGCTTTTATTCTGCGTCATGTTTGATGATTATTAAATGGCTCTTTCAGTATCAGGGTTTTATTCTTAACAGATTTTATTGTCTGTTCTGCATTTGTACTTTGTAGCTCTTCCTGTCCACTCTCAGAGACAGTACAGGAATCCTGAAGTTAAATTCCAGAACTTTTAAGACCGTTTCAACATATTTTAAGACTGCAAGGCAACAAGTTGTAAGAGGTTATCAGCAACACAATTTAACTAACATTTACAATACTATACCAGTACATTTGAGATTGCAAAACAGTCTTGGTCTTAGACATAATTCAGGAGGGAACAAAACTCGAGAATAAAGTAGTGACTAACCCAAAGGCAAGGTTTATTAAAGGTAATAGTAGTCACATACTGACACTCACGTTAACAAACATTTCCATTTTGTCTAAGAAATACAACATTGGCTATAAATGAAAAATATTAAATCATAGGCAATTCTGTCTGTCTGAATGTATGTTCCAAAGAATAATACCTATTAATACCAATTAAGACATTTTAATGCTTTTCATGGGTCTTAATTTTTGCTAAACTGATTTAATACGTTTAAAAGACCCTGGAGAGACACTGCAGTAGTCTGACTGATTAACTTTGAAAAAAAGACCTGTGTGAGCAGTCAAGGTTTTCAACCAAACACATTGACATGATCAAATACAGATGATTCATCACATCTATCAGTCATTTTTTTACTACCTAGGTCACAAGCTAAAATTCTTACCATAACTAAAACCAAAACAGATCATTCAATCCTCCTCGGCACAAAGGTCCGTGTCTGGCATGACCTTATGCTCCTCGGTGTCGGTTGCTGTGTGTGCCTATTACTTTAAAGAGGAGGGGGGTGCTCCACTGAATAGAGTGGTGTTTGCCCCCAGACAGTGTGTGAAGTGTTATTAATAGACCCTCTCTCCCTGAGCTCAATTTTCAGAAACCTGGTGAAATCAATCAGGTCAGGCAGCTCTTACTCAATCCCTGACAGGTACAGTACGACTCCTATAGCTTTGTGCACACGGCACACCAGGACTTGCACACCAACACATCCTGCATTCTGCTGCAATGATTTCAATGGAGTATAAAAGAGCTCAAAACTAATATTCATTACTACTTTTGTTATTTTCCAGTGTAACAGGATTATTAGCTCCCCACAGGTGAAAAGCTTGACAAGAAAACATAGTGCAGCCTCCATTTTCCTCACCTGTGGAGGGGCCGGTGTCTCTCTGTAGCTAGGCAGGACCTTGAGTGTGATGCTCCCACTGCAGTCCCTCAATAGCTCCTGGAGTTCATGGGGGTTGCTACCGACCTCACGACCGTTCACCTCACGGATTGTGTCCCCCGTGTGCAGCATGCCCTGCCTGTCAATCGAGCTGCCGTGCAGGATCCGTGCTATCACCATCTCTCCCTGCTCCACGCGGAACGTCACCCCCTAAAAGAGAGTAACAGTCATTTAGCATCGTACCTCCGCACGTCATAAATCATACAAGAGATCCGTTTCATGGGTCAGTCTCTCTGGGTGCTGTGAAAAGAGCAACTAATTTCAAGTTACAATAAAAACCAAGTTACCTTATTCTAACAGATGGCCAATAAAAGAGGACATGTGTATAACACTTAATAGCCCAAGGAGAGTCGCATGTTTCCTCTGCAGTGCTGTGGTGGATATAAATGAGGCTAACTTACCAGTGGTTCCCCAGCTTTCTTCTGGATGCCAATCATCCTGACAGCATCAGCTGGCATGAGTGAACTCGTCGCCAAGGCATCGCTGTTCGTGGGCATTTCGTAGCACTTTGCAGCCACTTTGTCATGAGCCTCTATCAAAGCCTGAGGCAGAAAAAAGTGAAACGAGAGAGAAATAAAACTAAATCTGGTTCACAATCTCTGTACTTTAAAATACATTTCCAACACTTTTTTCTGACTATGAAAACCAATCACAGCTACCATTTGGTTCATCCACCAAAATACTAAAAACAAACAGTGACTGGCAAAGCAACACACATTGGATATATTTCCATGAAAGAGTGAAGACATCACTTTACTGCATACAATCCTTTATAAAAAGACACTTTACTGACTGCATCAACAGATCATTAATTGATATAGAAAAGATAAGTTAGCATTGTTCTTACCCTAGCAGGTAACATAGCGTTAGCATTGGTTAGAGACTTGGTAAGATTGGTAAGATTTACTGAAACCGTAGGTGACACAGCATTCTCCCCCTGACTTTACCCACATAACTCAGCCTGCTATTGGCCCAACGAAACACAGCCCCACTCTCCCATGTCGCAGCTTGTAAGTGGTCAAGTATATAAAGGGCGACAAGGAAGCAGAGCTGCCAGACTTCCTGAGCTGCTGGCACTTCAGAGAATATCAGGCAGGTTTGTGTAAAAAGCTCTGACATCCAATCCCACAGGAGTAGCACACAAGCAAGACAAGTAGACACAAGCTAGACCGTTCAATCTACAAATCTCTGGTCTATTCACCCCCATTAAACCCAGCACCAACGGTGTACAAGAGGAATGAGATCTAACACACCTTAAAGTGAGGCTCCTGAAGGAGTTTGACAAGCTCAGCGGTGGCAGCATCTTTTTGTGGCAGGTTCTTGAGGGAATCCAGTATGTCTGTGACCAGCTGAACATTATCATCCCGCACAGCTTGTAACTTAACTTCCTCAAGACGTTCATGGGCCTACACACACACACACACATACACACACACACACACACACACACACACACACACACACCCCATCAGGCTCTTTGCCGAGCGCTTGTTGGAGCAGGCCAATCAACCTCAATATTTCTGTTAGGGATGGGAACATTTTGGTTAGCGTTACAAATCATAAGTTTTGAACCCCACGTGTGAGGCTGAAACAACACATTCACTAACTTTTTGTCCTAAGGCAGATGCCATCCCACTAGCTGGAATATACAATATTTTGGTGAATCTGGAAATAGCTTGAAAAGTCAACATAATATGAAAAGTATTTCACAGTGAATTCCTTCACCAGCTACACTGAGATAGACAGGGTGGACACCTGACAAGAGGGTGCACAAAAAGGATAAAATGCTCTTTTGTGGTAATTTTGTATCTCAATATTGAGGTATACACTGATCAGCCGTAACATTATGACAACATGGGCACCCTGACCGCTGTGTGTTCTGACATCTTTGTATCAGAACCAGTAATTTGAGCTACCGCAGATCTTCTGTTGGATCGGACCACTGCAGACCAAGAACACCCCACAAGAGCTGCAGTTTTAGAGATGCTCTGACCCAGTCGTCTAGCCATCACAGTTTGTCCCCTTGTCAAAGTCTCTCACATCCTTACATTTGCCCATTTCCCCTGCTTTGACACATCAACTCGGAGGACAAAATGTTCACTTGCTGCCTAATATACCCCCCCCGACAGGTGCCAATGTAACGAGATAATCGATGTTCTTCACTTCATCTGTCAGTGGTCATAACGTAGTTGATTGGTGTATTTTAGACGTGGCATCGTCTTCTATAACCTTCCATTTATGGAGATAAACTGTCTGACTGAGAGGACTTATCACATCTTGAGAGATTTACTTCATGCCTGAACTCGGTCAGCTGTGGTACATTAGTGACATCAGTAAAGTGTTCGTAACTCACAGGACTGG
>JAVQJF010068990.1:0-58733 GCA_036023855.1 Gadopsis marmoratus
CCCCCCCCCCCCCCCCCCCCCCCCCCCCCCCCCCCCCCCCCCCCCCCCCCCCCCCCCCCCCCCCCCCCCCCCCCCCCCCCCGCTGGAAGCGCGCTCGCAGAGTATTGATTCCGTGCGCGCGCTCCAATTGGCAGCATCCCCACTACGGCGCCGGCGCGTCATCCTCGGCTCACATCGGCGGAACGAGTTGTAAGCAAATGAGAACATGTGTGGGCTCTGAGAGAGCAAAGGCAAGAGGGGGGGGGGGGAGCGAACTCATCAACCTGACACGTGAATACGACATTTGATTGCTGGACTATTTTTGTTAATTTAAAAAAAAAAAATTTTTTTTTGTCTTTAGATTTTTTTCAGACTGGGAATTGATCGATTCGTCACACGCGCACACGCCTCCTCGCTCCAGCTGCAGACAGTTGGGTCGCTGTGTTCAGGCTGAATGGACTTGGATGCGCCGCCGCCAGCTTTAATCCGCGCAGCCTGGAAGATTTAATAATTCACGGTAATCACGCGTTATCGCCTCAGTGGATGGTCTGTGCACAGCCCCCCCCCACCACCACATTCTTCCTGTTGTCTTCTGGAGGATTTATCGACGGCTGCTTCGCAAATAGGCTCCTTATCTGAAATATCATCTGTTGCTGCAGCCGGACTGAAAAGCCCCCATGACCGGCTCCGACACGCGTTTCAGGTGGACTGTGTTGATGTGGACTGTTCCGTCAGAAGCACGTTGGTCACCGTTTGATGTTTGACTCCAGGTAAAATGGACGACAAATTATTGTTACTTTTATTACTTCTCTTATCGCTACACGCGAGGCTGTGATTTCGCTCGTGCTCATTATGGTCGTTCCGCTCCGCTGAATTGCCTCCTCGCTGATCCAGACTGCGCGCTTCGTAGCAGCATCACAAGGTGAATTTCAACGTGAATTTAATTGAAGACGGTGGGATACGGCCACCGCGGAGGCATTTCCCTCCCTCGCTCTTTGATTCGCTCCACTGCCAACTGAAGGGTAAATGCTGATGATGGAGGACGACGAACTGGACGCTCATCAGGTTGATTCGGATTTCGAGCCGCAGAGCCGGCCTCGCTCGTGCACCTGGCCGCTGCCCTGCCCGGAGGATTTCCCCGGTGCGCACGAGGTCAGCGGGGGTCTCCCACTGGCCAACATCAAGGTGGAACCGGAGGACGTCCCGGCTTGCAGAGCGGGGCTCGTGGGCGGAACGCCGGGAGAGCTGAAGCATCCAGCCGGCGCCCCGGCACCGGCAGGCGCGACGCACCCATGCCTGGCCGGCGCGGCGCTCGATGTGACCGGACCGCTGCGCAAAGCCAAGTCCTCGCGGCGAAACGCGTGGGGGAACCAGTCCTACGCGGATCTCATCACCCGCGCCATCGAGAGCACCCCAGAGAAGAGGCTCACGTTGTCACAGATTTACGACTGGATGGTCCGCTACGTGCCCTATTTCAAGGATAAGGGCGACAGTAACAGCTCGGCTGGCTGGAAGGTAAGGAATAAAACGCACGGGCCAGCGTGACGGCTTTATTGACGTGTCAATCACAGGGCGCCAAGTGATAATATAGAGTATTATTAATCCATTATCGTTTTTTTCCCACCCCACATGCCATACACATGTCACCGTGGGATTCCGTGTCGGTTACGCATGAATGGTGCCATGCGTTATCTTGTCTTAGTTCATTACTGCCGTCAGTCATTCTAATAGATCATTTGATGGCAGAATGTAATAGACTGGAGTGGAGTGTCTTGCTGTGTGTGTAACAAGCCTATGCTTATCCCAGCTGCAGAGAGCAGCATGGTGGACAGCAGCGTCTGTAGTAGTGCATGAAATCCTTTCAACGTGCAGGAGCACAGTGATGGTTAATGTCTTATTTCCATATCTACATGCGAATAAAAGTGGCCGTTTTATAGAATCTTCTATGCACTTGTATGCAAATAGGCAGTAGACGGTCTGCTTTTATGTATCGGTTTAAAAAAAAAACCAAAAGAGAACGCATCCAAGAATCAACAGAGGGACACTTGTAGGATATCACAGGTCAGCTGTCCACAATGTAAATATTCAGAGGGGTGTTCACAACTGACCACAGTCCACCACCGCTG
The DNA here is from genome assembly GCA_036023855.1 of Gadopsis marmoratus. Lineage (NCBI taxonomy): Eukaryota > Metazoa > Chordata > Actinopteri > Centrarchiformes > Percichthyidae > Gadopsis > Gadopsis marmoratus. Next base: position 2,106 of record JAVQJF010068990.1, read on the forward strand.
CTTGTCTGGCTGAGAGCCAGGAGTAACCTCCTGGACGTCTGCCCATGTTATCAGCCTCTGCTCCCAGCCTCATCTAGTTTCTATTCATTATGGCCATCTGAGGACAGGGAGAAGGGGCAGAGGGATTAGCAGGGCAGCAGTGCTTGTCCATGCACCTTGAGGCCGTAGATGTTAAGTTTGTGTAGTTAGCATTTCCATGGCAATGTCTGAGAAGTCAGAGGCTGTACAGTTTGACAGCTCTTTGTGGCTGCATTGCTGTCATCGGAATCTTGCTGTAGACTGTTCATCGTGTCATATCTGGGTCTGTGGGATATCTTTTTATTTTTTTATTTTTATTTTTATATTTTTTACTAAAGCAAGACCACTGAACAGGATTTGGAAAGGACTTCACATTTGCCCGCCGTACCTCTAAATACTTATAGGAGCAATTGTTGAGTTGGCAGTGTCACATGATTTCCACTCCTCCAGAACTACCTAGGCGTGTCATTCACATCATCAGATACAATCAAAGACCAAGATAATGGCACATGTCCAACAACATGCATTCATATTTTTGTCTTTCTAAAGAATCGGTCTGTTGTCAAAACTTGTTGTGTTGCTGTTGCATAACATAAACTCTGTCACCGCTTGGCGTTGAATCTCCTCTTTTGGCCTCAGCCTTAATCGCAAGAACCTGACTGACACCTTAAGCCTGTCCCATTAAACTGCACCCTGCTAAGGTGTGTCACCAAGCAGACTTGGTTTCATCAGCCCTGCACTTGCACCAAGAGTCTTCAACCACAGGGCCTCTTTATCTTTAGCGCCAATTTCCCAGTCTGCTATTTATGAAACTGCAAATTGGGGGGGGTTTGACAGTGGCAGTCTGAGGTCCTGGGCTATTTCAGGCCAAAGACGAGACATGGGGCCCGTTCCAGGTAATGATGGGGCATTAGGTAAGTCGTTTAAAGCAGGCAGCCATAATGTCAGTAACAGGGTTGACCTGGTTTTGGGCAGAGTCAGACTTGTAAACACACACTTACAGGAGCCAAACAAACAGCAGATGGAAATGCTGTCACTCAGCAGCATTACATGTATGCACAGCAAAACCCTAATTTTTGATCTGACCTGCCTTTCATGGCTCTTGCAGTCAATGTGTTCAACTTTTAAGTGAATTTGTCTCGTCAAATTAAAATCTCATTTGAATTAACAGGATTTTGAATGCATAATGATGAATATTTCCATAAATCTTAATTTTTGCATACTGTGGAAAGCCAATTTTTGCACTGCGTGAGAAGATATTTACATTATAATGTTTTAATTAAGGAAGTCATGGAATATGAAAAGGTGGGCACACGTACAACATTATCTCTTTTATGAGAGTTTAACACTAAGACTGCATTTAAGTCAGCTCGTAAGACCAAGTTTGACATCACATGTTCAGTCCATGAACCTAGGACCCAAAAGCATGCTACCCCCCCCCCCCCCCACTTGCGCACAAAACAGGTGAACTCTCATACATGTAATTTTACAATCATATCAGGCAATTACATTTGAGAGCAGCATTTGCAAGTTGGAAAACACTACTTGTATCATCCACTACATTTTCATCTCAATCAACATCACGCACGAGCAAAGCATTTGGAGCAAAACTGTCTGCGTTTTTTATTTTTGTTGTGATAGGGAAAGGAGAAATAAAAGAGAAAAGAATTGTTGGTAAGCTGCTGATGAAATAAAATGAAATTAAGTTGTATAGCTTGGCTGTTTGCGTAGGAGGTGGGTGGGCGGGGGTTGGAGTTGAGGGTGGTGGTGGGTGGGGGATGACCAAGTGAAAGCAGACCCCCTCAAACCTGGAGTATATGGGGTCGGTTCTAGGGAACTAATCTTCCAAAGCAGATTGTGTGTTGTAAATTACGCTGCCATGACTGGTATTAGAAAGGATGCGATGCTGGCTTGATGATGGGTACTAGACAGCCAGTACACCTAGACAGTGCCTTTAAGTGCCTATAAATACCTAATGGTTTCTGACTTCTAGGAAGCCTGCAGTATTCTGAGGCCCTGGCTTCCTAATCGCCTCCTTACTAAAGGAGCGGTTATGTAGAATTAAGTTGTGAGATTACACTTTCCAGTGTTTTGTAGCTAAGCTGATCCTGACATAGAAATTTGCGTCTGGAGTAGCTAAAGTTAGCCAGTGGCTCTGAAGCCCTGTATGTATGGTTGGGTTCTATGTCTTTATGGCTAATTATATATGAATGTGCATGTGAATGCATACTGCATTTGTGCGTGGGAGGAGCACACATCGGTTGCAACAAAGCGTCAGGGTAGTGTTGTGTGTGTCTTTGTGGGAGCTAGTGCAGGGGGAGGGGTTGTCTACTTCTATAGGCATATGTGTTTGGGCCCGCTGATTGGTCTGACAGCATGTCACTGCAGAGAATGGTGCATAGTCTCGCTCTTGACTTCATAATGCCTCTAATAGTGAGGTTTATAGAGATCTTGGTGTGGGGATTGCCCTTTAGGCGCCCAGAAGTTCATTAACTTCACGGGGGGCTTAGATAATGCTATTGTTGCCACGCTGCGGTGGTTTGCTGTATTGTATATGTCAGCATGGGTTGTTACGGGATACAAAAATCCATAATACACTAAGCTATTTAGTGTATTAAGTACATTTAAGTAGAAATATACGATGCATGCCTCTAAGATATCATCACCTTAGATTTTGGGTGTGTGCAATTGCAACAACAGTGCATCTGTGGAGTTTGTCTGTTTCTTCCTGCTTTAATGTACAACACACACAGTTTAGCCTGTATGTGTTTACAGTGCAGGGCTTTTTTACCAGTGCTCGGGGCAGTCAGATGTCAGGGGATTGAGCAGCAGGTCGGCAAGGGTGCCAGGTTGTCACTCAGACACTTTATTCCAAAGCGACTAGACTGTTATTTATAAAGTGTCTTTAGCTAGCGGTCTGTGCAGGGCCAGCAGGGCAAAGGGTCATGGGGCTTCCTTTATTGACAAATCAGACAGACCAGGAACACGGAGGTCAAAACAAAAGAAGAGGAATGTGACGGTGACTGTAGAGCGGTGAGAAGGAATAACAAACTGCATGTGAGGAAATGAAGAGGGGAGAAAGAAAGACGTCTCTCTGGGTATATGTACAGTCTTATCTTCTGCAAAGGCACATAACCCCTGTCTCCACAGGCAGCAGTATTTATAACAGTGCTGGATCATATCACTTTATCTAATTGATTTATAGGTAAAGACACAGACAGACTCTCGTAATCCTGTCACTATGCACAGTCTCCAGAAGCTGCAGTAGAGAAACACTTGTCAAATATGAGGGATACGAGTGTCAAATGCGCAACAGAGAGTGCGTTTGACAGAAGCTTAGCATGAAGTGGAGAGACTTGAAACTTTCTGAGTGTGTGGAGTTGCTTGTGCGTGTGTGTAGGAATGTATGCCTGTGTCGCTTGATGATGGTTGGAGAGACTGGAAACTATCCTAGACTTCAGCTGATTCATATTTTATCCTCCGTCTTGGCTCAGGGGAGCAGAGTAATTTGAGAGTGCGACAGGCGCACACACACACACACACACACACACACACACACACACACTTACACTTACGCATTCAGAAAATAGGAGCATATGATGCATGCTGGACAGATTTATAGTGTAGGATTATGAGCACCTTACATCTCCCCTTGGCTCCTGCAGCCGCAGCCAGGTTGGGTTCAGGCAGTATATTCAGGATCATTCGGGTATCTGATGCCAAGAAGCTCGTTCTCACTGCCTTTCCCCCTGCAGCCGCGGCAGTTCATTTCTCACTGAAAATGATTAATGTACATGCAAATTACCAAAGCATGGGCACGCATTCAAATATGGGAGACAGCAATCAGGAGACAGTAATATGAAAAACAATATAATTTTGCCTTTGATATTACTTCTCTCTTTTTATCACTCCATCTAGCAGACACCCAGGTTATCTCCTCTTTAATCTCTCCGCCTCTCTGTTTTGCGCCATCCATCTAATAGACATTCTATACATTTTTTTTTTCTGTCTTAGTGGTTTTTGGCACAAAGGCCAATTGAGGTGAGGAGTCTTTCACAAGGGAGCTGTGGCGTCAGGATTTTGAGCTTTAGCAGTCTCCTGCCAGTGATCTAGACTGCCTTAAGTGGCGTGCCTCCTCTTATCTTAAGACAAATCTCATATCTCACATTATCTCAGAGATAATAGGATAACAATGCTGGATTTTCTCCAGCTCGACTCTTCTCAGCTACTGGGCTGGAGCAGAATACAAGGGGATGAGACTGTCAAGGTCCCAATTCGATGGGGTTGAACTAATTTGGATGTTCTTCTCAGCCGAACTGAACTGAAACATTTATTACCAAGCTTATTATCCATGTCTCTGCAATTTTATTTTTTATTTTTTTTTATTTTGCAGCCATTTGGTGACAATTCTCAGAAAATTAAATAGTCACCCCCCTCACCCCCAAACTAAAGAAGTATAGTAAATGACAGAGAAACTGTCATTCTTTTCCCATTGCTCTATTTAGGGTGATGGTTTCCATTATTCCCTCTGGCTCCAGCGCACACACATTTGCACGGAACACACAACACACTTGTGCCTCCCCAAACCACCCATGGAGGAACACTCTGTTCTTGGGTGGGGTGAACCGTTTTTGGGAGAGGAGGGGGCTGACTGAGAGTGGATGCGACTTTCTGCGGTGCTGTTTAGCTGTCTGATTTTGTTTTGAAACCTGTCTGACTCGGGGCGATTGGCTCATATGGAAGGCGTGGCTCTGTTTGGGAAACGCCCGCGGATTTTTTGGCAAAACCGTTCACAGCTGCAGGGACAGAATGTGGTGTGTGTTTCTCTCTGAGGCTGTGTAAGTTTGATGTCATGGAGATTTTACGGGACGGGGGACAGCCTTGAGTGTTATACCAGTTCTTGGTGATTAGAGTGCATCTCTTTCTATTTTCAGGGAACGGGCTATGAAATTGGAAAGAGGTCTTCTGCTGTTCATATGTTTCAAGGTTCATATGTATATTTCTGTCATGCTAGTGCTGCTGGACATACAGTGATGTCTAGGCATGCAGTCACAATACCCACATTGCAATAAAATGTGAATAAAAGCGACTGTGTTCCTGCTCAGTTACCCTCCAGCCACATTCTATTGACACCAGTATCCCTGTGACTTGTAGTTCTAATAATAAAAATTCCATGTATTACTTATATTCAGCTAGTTTAGACGGCTTGCTGAAAAAGAATAGAGGGAGGTCTTACAGATCTTTGTCAGCTGAGTTAATAGTAATATTATTCCAAGAATACACTTCTTAGAATAAAGCATTTTTCATTCATGACCATAAATACTTTCCAAAATGACTAACAGGCAATAAATGACTCATCGTCTAATAGCTGGCTCAGAAATGAAATACCTCCATATGCTGTGTCCCAATGTAATGCGGTTAAGAAAATGCCCATTGTTATTACACATTCTTGATCAGTAGAGTAAGCTGAATGGACAGCATTCACACATCAAAAGGGTTCTTCTAGCATGTGAGATATTTGGCATTTTTCAAATTCAGTTAAGTGTTATGTTGAAGTAGCCTGTTCTAATATAGAGGAGAGTCTGTCAGTTTCAATCTGATGGCAGCAGATGAAGTTATTTTGTCTCAGGGAAATGTTTGTATTACAAATGTTGTAGATGGCTTTTGGGTGTTCACTTGAAATGTGTTGGCCTTCGCGGTGCAAGAAATTTTGGTCTCCGTGTGTAGCAGCATGCTTGTTGCTCATCAGTGTCAATGTGCATAACGTGTGATTGTCGTTGTGTGCATGTGTGGATGTTTAGGAGTACATTTCTTTCCCTTTTCCCTGCATCACTGTACGAGTGTGTCTGTGTGTGCGTGTGGGTGTGTTGGGGGGGGTTGATGGGCTCAGTGGGAGCCTGGGTCCCGGGGGAACAGCTCTCGTTAATAATTCAGACGAGGCTCATTATCAAGGCAGCGCAGATTTCTCCCTGATTCCACCTTAATTGCAGGCAGGCTGCTCCACTCAGGCAGGCGGTAGTCACGCTGGGTTGACTCTCTGTCTCTTTCTCTACCACTACAGGGCCTGCTCTGCTCCACTCTGTTCTGCTCCGTCTCCAGTACTCACCCCTATCACAGCGAGGCGGCCTCAGGCTAGCCTACTCCATATTAGCCTACACCTTAATAGCCGTAACGTACTATGAACATGCTATTTATTTGTACTTAAAGATGTGCCTCATATATTTCTGATTAGATACAGGCCGTGCACTGGGTATGGAATGTTTTGTTATGTGGGCCAAAAAAGACACAGTCTGCGGGATGATGTGGTAGGTTGTAGAGCTGAAACTACAAGTTGATTAGTCATATTAATCAGCAGAAAATTAATCAACAGTTTTTGGTAAGCGATTAATCATTTCAGACAGTTATAAGAGATAAATTCCAGACATTTGCTGATTCCAGTCTCTTGGAATTCTGCCGTTTTTCCTGGTTTTATTTCATTAGAAATGGCGTTTTGTGTACAAAAGGGTTAATTAAAATAACCTTAATTGATAAAGGACATAATCATCAGATGCTGCCCTTGTAGGTTATATGATTTATGGTTCATTATGTTTGCAATAACATGTCTATACTTACAGATCCATCTAAAACACAAGCCATATAATGACTTATGATGATACACACTACACAAAGCCTAAAATGTTTTGCTTTGGCTATATGCTTTGCGAAAAAAATTATAATGGTGGGTTTATCCTTGAAATAGCCTATAGCATGTTATCATACTGATGACACTGTAGAATGTATGTTGCCATGATTGATATCGGACTACAATAATACTCTTCTTCATGCCCATCTATAGGGTTATGTAATGTATCTTGGCTTCATAATTTACACTCACTGATGGGTTTCCATTCAGTTCATTCAGTGAAACGCTGCCGAGAGAGTAACATAATGGGGCTGATCTTGTCATACATGTATATGAATATTTCAAATCAAGCCATTGAAGCTAGATGGGGGCTTTAGATAAACAACACAGATGCCTCTTCCTCTTTGCTCTCACTGTAAGATGAAGTGCGCTCCAAGCTGTATTTCTCTCCCGGCCACAAAACTCACTTCCCACAAATCATGATGCCCATATTTCCTAATTCAATTTTTCTCCTCGTCGGATATCTCTTCCTGTATGCAAAGGATTGATGGCCGTGTGCATGTGCATGTGTGTAAATCTGTGTGTTTACCTGCATGCATATTGCCATGTCTGTCCCTGAGATGGAGATGATGTATACCGAGCTAAACCGTGTATTTCACAACGCTCCATCTCCGGACCCTTCCTGGCAGCCACGTGTCGGGTCTCTCACTCCTCTCTGCCTGTCCATCAAGCCCCTGTCATGAGCCAAAGGATTGTGGGAGGGGAAAGCAGAGCGTATAAGGGCCGTCGATCAGTTTACCTGAGCTTGGCGGTCCCTGCGAGTGATGGAGGGAGCCGCCTCACAAAGGGAAATGTAGTTAACGTTGACTGATCGGAGCAGGTGGATAGAAAAAAAGGAGGGCAGCGGAGAGGAGGATTAGCAAGAGTTATGTTCAAGAAAGATGCTTGTTATGCTAATGGCTGGTGGATATGCTGCGGCTGAGCCATGCGCCCGCGGCTGATGGATGGAGCTCTGGAGGTCACCTCAGGTAGTGGCTGGTCAGGAACCGGCGCAGCACCCTGCTGAGCTGTAATGTCTGATCGCCTCAGCTGAAAAGAGGAATCTGACCTTGGAAAGAAATCACTTTACATGTGAGGCTGTGCCTGGGCGTGTACATTTGTATGTGTAAAACAACCCATGTGTGAGCAAATCTGTGTGGGAGCCAGCATATGTGTGGGGAGGTTACAGGATTAGGGCGAGGTTGTTGGGTTATGAGGTGACTGGGTGACCAGCTGGCATTGAGGGGGAAGGGGTGTGTGTGTTTTGTGTGTTTTGAGGGGGAGGTATGGTCATGCGGGGGGCTGAAATTCTTCCCTTCCCCAATTGGATTTGTATGTCACTGGCATGAATCTGGGTCAGGACACTGGGTCCGGTGTTTAGTATGCTGACCGTGTGAGGTCTGAACTCCGAGTCTGCTCATATCCCTGAATGAACCCAGCACGTCTGCCTTGCTCTGTCTCCTCTCTCTCTTTTTCTCTTTCTCTTGGGCTCTTTATTTTTCTTCCCATCACTGTCTCTTCCCTCTCTTTCTCCTTCATTTTCTCTATTCGCAGAGAGCCTTTTTCTATCCCCTCCTCTGTCTCTCTGCCTTTTTTCTTTCCGTACCCCAGGCTTTTCTTTTTTCCCATACCCTTCTTTTTCGTGCTCTCTTTTTCAACGTCAGTCACTCACGGCCTTCTCTTCTCACTTGTTCTATTTCACACTCTCAGTCCTCCCCACAAAGTAGCCTTTTTATCACTCATTTCCCTCTTCCCTCGCTCATTTCTCCTGCTCCTTTCATGTGCTTTTGAAATCCCCTTTTCATCTTTAGCTCTCTCTCTTGCCTGCTCTCTCCCTCTCTCTCTCACTCACTCACACACACACACACACACACACACACACACACACACACACACACTGGCTCATTCAGTCATTCTTTTATTATCCCAAAACTAAAGTGATAAATGGCTCTCTTTCTTCTCCGTAAATGTCACTCGGGGAATTGTCTCTGCTCATTGATTGACTGGAGTGGAGGGATGGCCACACATGCACATGCGCCAGTTGTCCACACGTGCACACGGGCTAAAAAGAGAAAGGCAGAAGAAGAGAGTGACAGGGAAATTATCTATCATTAGAAGTACAGCTTGGCTGGGACTGCAGTCGTCAGGGTTAACATCTGGTCCTCACAGGTTCATCTTTCTCTCAGAGGCTGATGCATCATTTGAAGAACTTGTGCGGTTGGTTTGTAATGAAGCATCAATTCTCAACAGGACTTGGCATTCACAGGAGTGCTGGGAAGCTGGAGCTCAACAAGGGATCAATCACAGTTAAACAATCTGAGCTGACAGGCCAGGCCGGTCTTGCCATTCTTTTCTTTCTAAAGTGACGTGACGCAGAATGCATAAGTGTTATTCCCAGTTTGATCATTTGGCTTTAGCTTATCCTTAACTGTCAGAAAAGAGCTGGTCAAGGAAACATGCATCAGAGACATTGTTCAGACCAGACAGTGTGTGTATAAGTAAGTAGGGGTTAATAATGCTCAGTCATTTTCTTAATGTCTCATTCACCCTGCTTCAGGCGCCGGAGCTTGATAAAGGTCAAGACTACTGGTGGTTACATGTCGTCTTCTCTTATTTCGTTCTCCTCACTGCACAGCGGGGTGGGGGGTAGAAAGGAAAGTCCATGGCAATCCAACGGCGATGCTGATCCGTGTGTCTTCATTCTCAGAACCGGGATAAAGAGATTTAATAGGGAGACAGTGGGGAGACGGGGGCGGCTGGCTCAGTCAATAAAGATGAAAATATTAAATTGATAGAGAGATAAGGAGAAGAAAGACAAGGAGAGGGTAGTGAGGAAAATGGAGAGGGAGCGAAATGAGAGCTAGAATAGTAGAGAGTAGATTATAGGGCTTCCAAGCAGGATTGGAAACCAGACTTGGCTGCACTTCAGCTACACTCTGCACACTTCAGCTCAAGTGTGAGTCCATTAGTGCACTCCCATTGCACTCAGAAAGCCTTGCACTCTGAGATGCAACACACATGCACATACATGCACACATACACAGTAAATTTCTAATATACGGTTCATACATGCAAGGCCCCACAGACATGCAGCACAGTTAGTTTAACTTAGCTCTGCCCTCACACACATTTACCCAAAAAGCTACACTGACCTAGTCTTGCTCCGTCTCTCTCTCCCTCTCACTTTCTCTTTCACACACACACACACACACACACACACACACACACACACACACGTTTGCGATCTCTTCACTATCCACCAGATTGCTTCCCGTCAAAATAAATAATTAAATGCTAGCAATAACAGCTTCTGAAAAAAGATCCTTCAATTAGTGCAAAATGGGTAAATGGCGAGGGGTAAGGGTTTGCGGGGGGGCGTATTTCGGGAACACACACACACACACACATGCACGCAATCTATTACATAAGGGAAGTCATGACCCAAGAAGGTTTTTACGCAGTTGTGCAACGGTAATTTGCCCCCTCCCCTTTAGCAATCAGCTTAGTGAAGTCTTTTCTCAAATCCTTACAAGTGATCCATGCCCGAAGACCGGCTGGGGAGAGATCTAGATGAGTGCCAAGGAGGTGCAAGAGGGGCAGCAGAGGGGGCAGCAGAGGGGGCGCTGCTGGGGTCAAGACTCTGTGTGTGGATGTGTGTGTTTGTGTGTATGTGAGGGAGAGAAAGAGATACAGGGTTAAATGTTGATGTTCCTCTTGAGAAAGGTGTGAGCATCAGGCTAGTGACAGAGGATGTGTGGTAAATGTGCAATGTTACCTGGCTATGATGAGAGAGTTGAAACTGTAGGATAGATTGTGTGTTTAATGACAAGGATTGGCTATTTGACCATGATGATCAGTAATTATGTTGGAACTGACAAATCCCCTCAAGGAAATAAAATCATGATTTGGTTTCAGTAATGGGGGTGCAAATAACGATTATTTTCATTATTGCTTAATCTATGGATAATTTAGATTAATAGATTAATTGTTTAGTGTGTAAAATGAAGAGAAAGGCCAATGCAAGCATCCAAAAATCAAGGGGTCATCTTTAAATGACTTATATACAGTATATTAATATTTGATCTAATCTTATTTCGGTTAATGAAAACTCAAAGGGATTACAGGTTATAGGTACATGACACAGAGAATAGAAATCACCAAGCCTCAAACTTCTAACTGTAAACCATTTTACGATGCCAATATCACTGGAACAAGGGATGTTTATAGCAGCGGTGCCTACAAAAAGAACAGTAAATTGTTTTTAAAAGTACATTGTACCTCTGTAAAATTGCTTCACTATCATCTCCAAAAGATGAAGGCTTCAGTGGCCTTGTTTGCCTTGTAGCTGTCACACTGTCCTCTGTTGCACCTGGTCAGCCACATGTTTCCTTGTGTCACTACTCACATGCCAGTTTCATTTCTGACTCCATGCCATCCAAAAACCTTCAATCTTTCAGCAGAGGTGGCATCTGGCCAGATTGTACTGTTGTCATCATCAGCAGGGCTATAATGCTAAACTACACTCACAGCAGGTGCCAAAACCAGGCTCGCAAATGTTTCACTGGGACAAATGTATTACGGAACAGGCCTAATCTATGTGTGATAAATGCTACAACAGTACAGCAAACAGATGGATCCCCTAACCTGGAGACCTACTGTGTAAGCAAACTAGGGGAGAATTAGCACTTGTGCTAACACAGCTAGCTTTGTAGAAGCTGTTCTGTTTGTTAAATGTCAGGCATGTTGATTCTGGTATTCAGCATAGGGCATCGCAGTACAGGTCACAGACCTGGAGGGATATGGCGATCAGAGGGTTCACTCTGACTAAGGAGAGTGAGTTAGTGAAGGGAAGGATGGAGAAAGGTGGATGGTGGAGTGGTACATGAGTAACTGTGGACATGAAGGATACTGACACAAAGTGTTAATATAATGGATTTTTTTTTATGGGTAAATGTACAAATGAATAAACTGACGGTTGAAGGCACGAACAACTGCAAAGTGTCAAGATGGAGTGAGGAAGCACGACAAAAGAAGTGAAAAGATCTCATGTCTCACATGTGTATAACAGCTGTTTCCCCTCGGTGCTCTTAAGAGTAGTACTAGCAATGATGCTTAATGCAAGGAGAAGAACGGCTGTGCGGTGCAGAGTGGGTGAAAACGGGAGCAATGGACTGAAATGGAAAGATGTAAGCGGAGGAGGGAAATGGGATGTATAAATCTGGAGCTGGGCAAATAAAAAGCTGCAGCACACCGTGCGTAAGTGAGGGCACGGCTTGGAGACGCGGGGAAGGACGGAGAGGGTCAATCAGAGATGCAGGGTGAAAGGGGGTAAGACGGATGGATGGAGGGAGGGAGGGAGAGCGACAGAGGGATGAAAATGACAGAAGAGGGGGCCGGGATGGGGTCTTTGCGGAGGGGCGATTGCGTGACTGAGAGGAATGCACTGCTGTGTGTGTAATGCTCTCAAGACGGATATTAAGATGTGCTACCCGACTCGCACAGTCACTGCCCCTCTATCCCCTTTTCTCCTTTGCTCTCCGCCATTCTGCTCCCTCTCTTGCTCCCTCTCTTGCTCCCTCTGTGTCCACTAATGATCCTCGCGTCCTGCCACACTGCCAGGCTGAGTGATGCCCACTGACAGTCTCACTGAGGCGGAAATGCTGCAGCCCCCCTTCCAGGAGTGCTGTGACACACACACACACACACACACACACACACACACACACACACACACACACACACACACACACGCGCAACATAGAGAGGTGTAGCACTTTCTCACATACATGTATCAGCTCATGCAAAGCTGCTGACAGATGCGTGTGTGTGCGTGCGTACCATCACCCTCTCTGCACACACACAAAACCCCTCAGTGTCACTCACAGTCACACACTTACTGTAAATATGCTTCCATATGCTTCCAGCTGCATCTGTCTTCAGGAGTCTTTATGTGATGGATAGACGTGGGCCATCGAGGTAATCAGAGGATACAGCGAGCTCGATTATGATGCTACCAGTCTCTTAGCCTGTGAGCTTGATGGCAAATGAATTTGTAAAAGCAGATATGGTGACGATGTGCTACAAATACACAATAAATGATAGATTTTGAGGTTGAGAATTGCTCACCATTATACAAAATGGTTTGCATAGAAGGCTGCATAGAATCTTTCATTTTGTTTCTGCAGGTACGGCATCAGGGTTGCAAATTTGTCAATTGATATACTGCATATGTACTCCACTTTATTTAGCAATTTAAATGAATGAATTAGACAAAGGTTGATAATGCACTGAAATGTTTTGTTGACAGCAAAGTGGTATAGTGGATCTCTCTTGAATTCAACCTCTTAAAGTACAGTGAGCATTGCCAATGCAGTTCCTTCCCAAAGGTTAATTCCCCTCTCAGCACCTCAAATGGTTTTGCTCTATCATGCCTACAGTTTGTTGGCAGTCGGCTAAGGGAAAGTAGCTTGTGGGTCCTGCTTGTCTTTAAGTTACAGTCTGTGTCTGGGGGCCAAATGCATGGGAGCGTCCTACTGAGGCAGGATTTGTACGTAAGAAATAAGTCTTTAGTAGAAGGGCTCCCTTTTATTGTTAGATACAGAGTACATGGTAAGCCTCCTATTATATATCGCCTTTGGCTGATCTTGAGGAAGAATACGGTGGTTCCAACTCCTTGCAGCATAAACTGAGAAGATGAAGCATAAAACGTCCCCAGAATGTGATCACTTTAATGTTGGACACTTTCTTAAAAATATTTTTCAAACACTCATTTGCAATGATACAATGGTTTTTGTCTGACATGCTGATATAAAATGGGAACTTCCTCATGAAGGTAGAAATTCATTCTAAGTGAGACAGCGCTTATGTGTGAAATTTATAGGCTAATACTTTTTCATTTAAAAGGCCATCCCATCACTCCGTCCATTCCCTGTCCATTGCCATACTTCTCACTGTGAGGCACTTTCCATTTTCCCGCACTAATCCAACCGATCCGAGGCCTCAATCCTGACTGCCGAGGAGAGGTTAGGAATTAGGTCACAGCATCTCACTCCTCTAATTAGATGCTGTGAGCAAATGCATGTGCGTGTGTTTATATATGCGTCTGCACGATTGGTCTCTTAATCCGTAGGTGGCCTCTATGGTAATGGAGAGTCCTGGGAAGACGCGTTAACCTGCATTTCTATTACTCTCCACATGTTATGATATGTCAGTACTTGAAAATGATGATAAGCAGAATATTCACTGATGAGGATGCTGAGGCAAAACGTATCCCAGAGGTGAAAGAACAGGTCAGATTCAACTATAAAAGGTACATGTGAAGCATTGACATTCCCGAAGAACAAGCTCCAGCACGCCCTGTGTTGCAAGCAGGTTAGGAGTCAGTTAGGATTCAATCAGTGAGATGTAACTCCAACTTCTCTTCATAGGTACGGTATATGGCATTTAAGATGAAAGTGCTGTTCACCTTGCTCTTCAGAGCCCTGTGGATTTGTTCCATCCTCTCTCTGAGATGTATACATGTAGGGCGGCGAGGAAAGACATGCCTGCCGCTGCAGTTTGAATGTCTACTTGTGTTTGTGTTTCGTTCGGGATGTGTATGTGCGTTAACATGACCAAAAAAGTGACATGTTCAAAAAACGCCTGCGTGACTCATTTTGAAGTTTTAGTACATCAGCTCAGCGGGGTGTGAGCAAAGGGCAAGGGACAAAACAATCGGCATGTTCTGGGAGGAGAGAAAATGAGAATGAAGGATCATGAGAGTGTGTGTGTGTGTGTGTAGGCATGTGAGGATGAGCCAGTGTGTGTGTGGGGGAGGGGAGTAAAAGAAAGAAAAAGTACCGTGGGGCTAGTCTTAATTAAGTTTTCAGGAGGCTCTTAAAAGGTCATAGCACGCCTTTGCACCCCCTCACCACCACGCCCCACCGAAATTTCACTTTCCCCCTTCCCTCCCGTCCTCCTCTCCCTCCCTCACCTTCCCCCCGTTGCGATTTATCCAGTCATCAGCCCCCCATCTGTGCACATTAGCCATTCATGAACACACTCATTAGGGTGGGAGTTTGAAGCGATTGTGTTCACTAGTCTGCGGCTGGAGCGTGGCGATTAATATTTCAGCGTCTCCCGTCGAGGAGCTGAGAGCAAGTTTGGCCCTCTTAGGCGAGGGAGAGAGAGCGAGAGTGCTTCATCCCTCCCTTTCTCCCCCCCAACCCCAGAAAACCTTCCTCCTCCTCCCCCCTCTGCCCCTCTCAGACAGTCTCTACAACTTACAGCACGTTGCCCCCCTATTTCCATTTATTGCATACACACTCATGATTTGGAAACATATTTCTTCCCGCACACACACACACACACACACACACACACACACACACACATAAGACTCTAACTCAAACCGACTTAATTGGGCTCTTTTTGTTTCCGGAAATGGGGAAACGGGGGGGGACTAAATCCTGTCTTTTCTTGTCCCTCCGTCTCCTCATTCATTGGTAGTGAAGCTTGGTTCAGGGTAGGAGAGGTTGAGGTGGGTGGTGTTCTTAACTTTATATAACCACACAGAGTTCATTCAGACCAAATCAATACTCTCCCTCGTTCATACTGTACACTGGTACTTGGAACTTGAGGCAGCCAGGAGCATCATGGGTTATCAGGCAGTCAATATTTGAAGTACTCCTCCTGAATACAGAAATCACTTTGACCCTATAGTGATTTCACAGGCTTCCTTATTCCGAGGCCACGTCAACACTAAGGTAGATTCATTTTGAGAAACATCTTTTTCCTCTACATTTGGATCCACACCGTTGGTACTCAATGGTGAATTTTGAAAAAAGGAAAGTCTTGATCTGTAATGTGGACAGGGCGTTTTTTAAATTGCAGTTATATTGTAATTGATTTATGTGAATCCTGATGGCCCTCTACTCTTCACCATGGCTCTGTAAACAGAAAAACAATGCTTTTAAATTGATAAGTGGATTAAGTGGCTTGAGCATGCATGTCCAATAAAAGACATTTAAGCATTTTGTAATTTTTTTATCAAGTCAATTAGGACTGCAGACAAAATTATCTCTAAAAGTCACTGTGGAGTGAAACCTTTGACAGTCAGATCTTTCAAATTTATCAAAGTTTGTGAGGACAGTCTTGTGTGATGTGATTTAATTATTATTTCTGCGGCCATGTATGCTAATATGGATATATTTAAAAACCTATTTTCTCTGTTTTGTCCTTCCCTACCTGTTAGCCAAGGCCAATGGTACTTCCTCTGCTGCTGAATTAATATGATAGATAGAAATTTCATTGTACAACCCACTACTGTAGACATACTGAAGATTAAATGCCAAATAAATAAATAAAATTAATAAAACTAATAATCACAGAGACATTTGTAGGCTAAAAGGAGAAGCCTTGTGAAAGGTTGTCAATCATACATTAGTGTTTTCAACAGTTCCGTTATGATGTGGCCTTTCATTTACAATCAAATTACTATTTTATAGTTGCCAGAACAGTGTGACAAAAGAAAGTGCACGGTATGTGAATGACAACATCTGTAGAGTGTGTTTGACTACACACAGGCAAAATAAGGGATCGTAGAGTGTCAGAGGCGGCTGATACCAAGAAGAGTTTTTATAACTGTCTATGTCCTGATATTTGAATGTGCACGGCACACTTTTACAAAACAATCTGTAAATGCAAATGAAGGGAAAAAAATATAAAATGTAACCATTAATTTCACATTTGGCATAAGATATAAATGTAATGCTCTGTAATGTTCTAAAATAATCTTACAGGCTATGCAAAGGAATGGTTGCAGTTGTGTACTTTGTTGTACAGATTCATTGTGCACAGAAAAACCATGTGTGTGTTTGACTACACAGCTCTATTCTGCGGTTTGAAGGATAGAGGCTGTAGCTGAAGGTCAAGGTTGGTTAGGAGGAGGCACAGTTACAGAGAGAGAACTGCCTCCATACAGCCTTGAACTACCTAAGCTTCTGTGATTCAGATCCCTACCACTCTTTCAAGCGGGCCCCCACATTCAAGATCTCTAACACCCCTTTGTTCCCCCATCCTCCTTTTTGTTCTGCACCCACCTCTGCCCTCTCAACCCCTCCCCCTTCAGATACACTCACCCAACTCTCTACTTTTCATTCTAAGCATGCCATTCTCCATCTTCTTCTCCATATAGGTGTGCAAATAAGTGGGAGTCTATGGTCTATGTGTAAGTGGAAGTCTGCAGTGTTGTACGTGGGTAGTCATTCATGGGGAGCAGTGGTTGGTGTGGCACACACTGATGGCTAATGAAGTTCCTCTGCACCTCATAGCCCCATTAAACTGCTGCCCCCTACCTCTACCCACTTCACCCCCCACCTCTTGCCTTGTTTCTCCCCGAGGGAGAGAGTTGGCAGGGAGCGAGCCGGCTGCTATGGCAACAACAAGGAACCCTCCCTCTCCCACAGGTCTCCTTAGCAACTGGTAGCTTGGCATTGCGGTAATGAGTGTGCCCGGTGTGCCAGGCTTTGTGTCATGTTGGCATGTGTGTGTGTGCAATGTAAGTATGTGAGAGAGGGAGTGAGTGTGTGCATAGGTGTGTGTGTTTGAGCATGTATGTGTGGTTGTTTGGTACAGTTTGCCAGTTTAGGTGAGAGTTAAAATGTGTGATGACAAAGAGATGTGGAGCCACTACATGGTGCTGGTCCAAGAAAAAAAAAAAACTGAAGCTTATTTTATTCAAATGTAACTAAAACTGGCACTTGACTTGCTCTACTTATCTTTTCTCTGTCTGGGTGTGTATGTTTGTGTGTTCTGCAGATGTGTGCCTGTGTTTCTTTTTGCATTACCTTTTTCTGCACTGTGATTGCGGTCATTCTTCTCTGTGCTGTAAAATTGAAGGAATTAAAGGGGCGATCCGATGAATTCTGCATGCCACGTGCATGGCTGTGTAAGAGTTTCCTGCTCTGCTGAAATTAAATTAAATGCTGAAAATGATGTTTATTAAAGTGTGATCAGAGGTGTGCACTGACCTTTAGAATGTGGGAAATGAGATTCTCATTGTTATGAATGAGATTATGTGGAGACCGAGTCTGAAAAAAAGCCTGGGCCTTCATTGATTCCATTGTTGGGCGACAGTTTCTTTGTATATAGCAGAGGGGGCTTTCAATATAAATCAAATCCACACTGTGCCTGTTGACTATTAAATGGACTGATACACAAATATAGACACACAGCTGCTCACATAAATGCAGATTGACCTGTGCATGCTTGTACACGCGCATATCTTGCCGATCTTGTAAAAAGAGCTGTAAAAGGCTCTCCAGAAACGTGTTGGTCTTTAACAAAAGGCATGGCAAGCCCAGTGGAAAATGTTAGTTTGCTCCCTAGATGAGGTGTGAAGTGCGAGCAGGCGGCCGGCCCCACAGGTGGCCCAGCCCAAACACCTGTTGTGTGAATTCTCAGTGGGAGGGCGCGAGCTCTGCCTACCTTGCAGGTCCCAGTGGAAAAACCACACCCATGCTGTGGCACGTGCGCATTCATGTGCCCATACCCACTCTGAGGCTCGCCCGTTTTGTGCGTGGGCGTCAGACGTGATGCCCAGATTGTATCCCCTTTGCGCCCACCGGAAACACTCAGCTGTCCCTGGCATCAGGCGAGCGGATTTTCCGATCCCCTATACGGGTCTCAGATGCTCTGCTAATCTGTCCGCATCTATTTTTACCCACGAAACCTGCGGCAGCCCTTCTCTATCTCACACCATCACCCCAATGCCAACCCTTCCTTTGGCGCCAGGGTGGGCACGGCTGATGACTCGCCAGCCATTGGATGCAATTAGTGCACAGTCAGGCAGGAATCCCCTACCAACTATATTACACCCCTCTCCACAGCCACTTCCTGATCTGAGGCTACCAGACACACTACCACACACTTGCTTTCCATTTTAAGCCTTTTTATAAATGGCACTCCTGCAGTGTTGTGGAATAATAGGGTCGGATACAGAGCACCTTTCACAGTGCTTGAATCACTCTACTGTGCAAACTCAGTCTATTCAAGTACAATGACAGCCAAGGGAATGCACATTTGAATTGTACCTGTTCAGATTTGGCGTCGAGATTAAGTGAAAGTTCTGTCTGTAATAGGACAGCTATTGGTGAAAGGTCCTTGAGTTACTCAGGCTCACTTTAGCCTTTTCTGTAATGATCCTATCAGAAATGCCTTAAGTTTGTGTCTTTTTCCTGTAAAGCGTATTTATCCAATAATAAATTACAAATGCCAATCCTCAGAGAACCCACAGTGATACACTGAGATAGATACAATTCCTAATCCCAGGTTTATTTATTCCCCAACAAGGGCTGTAATGTGCCTTGCATGCCAATGCAGTCGTGACCACTGCTGTGGAGGCGATGATGGCATGTGGCAGAGAAGTAACTGTTTCTCACCTCCTAATAAAAGAGACTCCTTTTTAATCTTTTCAATTTGATTGCATTCCAAAAACAGGCCTGTCTGCCCATCTGTCTCTCTTAAAGAAGCCTCCTAAAGGGATTTTAATCATCTGACTGTGGGCTTCTCAGGCAAATAGCTACATCTCTTTCCCTCCCTCTCTCTGTTACACACATACACACACAAACAATTTCCAATTTTCTTTCTTGTACTCCCTGTCATAGTCTCACTTGTCTTCTCTCACTCTCTGATACACCATATCGTCTCAGCTCCATTGTGCCATATCTGTGCAGCCATTAGGCCCTTCAGTCCCTCTTCAAGTCCCCCTCAGACACATAAAATTCCCCCTACCCTGTCCCTATTAATCCACATGGCTCTAAATTCTTTATTTCCCTTCAAAGGGACAACGCAAGCCGTGACATCAATCATGGAAAGCGAATATTTAGCCGGCGCTAATTTCCACCAATAGCCTGGAGACAGGCTTAGCTGACAAAACTCATTCCTGTGCTGAACAAAACTGCTTGTGTTGAAACCTCCCCTCCCCCTGATCCCTCCTGCCTTCTGCACAGGCAAAAACAGCATCACAATAAACACAGTTAGTGCTTCTGTTACTCCCCCTTGATTTGGGCTTATCAAATGAATGTGCACCATAGAGGGATACCCTTTGACAATACATAATGGCTCCATTCTGCATGAAATGGTTTGGTAATACCAGTCGAGTGTGGCAGACGGCTTTACCCGGTGCCACTACAAGAACAGCTGCTGTGTTCTTAGCTGGGCAAGCGCACCACGCTGCTTCACCCTTGAGGTTGTTTGAATCGAGTGAGTGGTTTCTTTTTGCTGGTTCCCAGACCCCACTCACAGTCCTTAGTTCCTCACTCAGTTCTGTTTGAATGAGTGCACATTCGCCACAAGATGGATCCTATAAACCGTTTGACCTGTTTCCTCGCCCCTCTGTGTGTGAGCATGTGTGTGGGTGTGTGAGCGGGAAAAACCCTGTGTGGGTTCTGATGGGAGAGTAATGGGGGGGATGGGGCATTTTTTGGGCACCCCTTTGAGTGGCTTGGAGGGGCCTCTTGCGGTACCTCTATGTTCCCACCCTTTACCCCCAGGCCCCTCTACCTCCTGCTGTACCCCCCAGCACAACTGCCCCCATGCCAGTCAGTCAGGTTATTCCAGACAAACCTGACTGGGCCCAACATAGCAACCTCATCCCCCATAATACATCTACTCCCAATGCTAATGCTTTACTGACATCTTGGGAATGACAACAGAGGGACCTATACAATATATACAATCCTATTGTGGTTAAACATGTGAACAGTGGGGATATGATATATTGAGCATCCATATTGGCCTCATAATGCCAGTGGTTTGTGCAGTTAGTCAGACCTTAATGTGTGCTAAGCTCAGCACTGATTAAACCTCATTGATTCCTAACACTACATAGGCCTCTCCAGTCCCTGAATCAAGCTGAGGTTACGTGGAGGAAAGGAGGGGAACACTAGAGCAATTGATTGGCATTGTAAGATTTCCAAGAGACAAATTGATGGTTCTTACAGAGGTTATTATGGATGAATATCAGGAACCTCTTTCTGCTCATTAACAGATATTGAGCAACAATCTGTTGGACCAGATTCACACAAGAAGCTTCTGTGTCTGTTTGGTCCACTTGTGTGTTGTGGAAAAATGTGTCAACACGCCAGATTTGTTTGAAAAGATCCTAAGCTTTTAATCTGCCAACAAAGAGGGGCTGTCCTGTGCCTTGATATCTATTGTCTAAATATCTAAATCAGCTATCAGGATTTTTGCTACTACTAGAAACAGTTTGCAGGCTCTTCTGCATCCCAGAATGCAAAGCTCATCAGGCTACAGGAGCCGTTTAGCTCAAACCTGCGGAGCATATTACATAGTTGGATAGATTTGGGTAGGATGGGTGTGAAAGTGATGTGAAAGCACCTTAAAGTTAAGTTCGGATCAAAGATTAGCGTCGAGACGAGTTGAAACTTGCAATGCGCCGGGTCTGCAACGTTCTGAAACCTGCCAGTTTACACCAATGTGACTAGATGAGACAGTGTATCGTTTCCATAGCAACGACTCTCTGTACTCTCATTCTAACTGCTGTGTTTTTTGTAGCTGAATATAATTTGTAGCATCTTCAAATATGAATGAGGATAGTGAGTTACTTGCTACAGTTGAATTTCTAGTATTGATGAAATGGAAAAAAGTTTCCTTTTTGTTTTTTTTCTAACATTAAAAAATTTGAGGGTCGATACGACCAGCTGACTTCTCTACAAGCTGATTGGCTATTGAAAGAGGTTCTGAAACCAGCCATTTGACAAGCTGAGTCGCAGGCTACGCCATCAACTGGCTTGAGTCGAGCTGAAACGGGCCAGTTCACACCGCTGCAACTTTCCCTGCAACAGTTTCGTCTTGTCGTGAATTTTTGGTCTGAACTGTCCAGTTCATCAATACTAGAAATTTGATTTCAACTTGTCTCATCACAAATCTTTCGTCTGAACTGGGCTTAAGAGAACCTTGTTCACCTTAATTAACTTTGATTGGTCCATAAACTATTAGCCTTGTCCTCTTTTATTTTATGTGCCATTACGCCAAATTAACCCTTTCAGCGTGATTGTGTTGTGTTTGTAGAATTAGTACGAGGGTGTGAAGGTGTCCCTGATAACAAAAGGAATAAGTCACAGCACTACTTATGACTCTGTATGTTTTTTCAGTATTATGGGGCCAGGCAGTGCATCTCCCTGCATAAGCACAGCCACGGGTTCATTCATTATTTAGAGCCCTCTCCACTAGACCCATTGTATTAAAGGGGTATGATTTGAATAAGAAGCAGCTTCCTGGACCCAGGCGTGTGATGTGTGTGTTCCTCTCTGTCATTGTATGTTTCTGTGGGCTTCATCCGTCTGCCTCAGCAAGCCAGGGGGCTGAAAGAGAATTTCCATTTTATGAATATTTAATACATAATAAAGTTTTCAATTTTATTCTATTCAACACGTACGGGTAAAAATGTGGCAAAGCCAACCCTCAAGGACAGAACACAGAGTAAAGGTAGTATTCGATGGTGGAATAAAAAATATGGTTAACATCAGCTCACTGCCTCAGAAATCATCCACTAACATGCACACACACAAATATTAGGAGTAGTTTAACACTACATACTATAAGGTTTTTATAGTGTCCCTATTTCCTAAATCTCAAACTTCCCTTATGCTGTATTACTATTGGATCATAGCATATCTGGGCTGCCCGCTGTGTCCGTGGTGACCTGGCATGGCTCTGTGTGAGACACCCAGCTGGGAGTGCCCCTGAATCAACTTGGGATTAGCCCAGGATTGTCTGGGATTACTCGGGGATGGAGGGGGATTAGCAGTGACTGCTTGTTTCGGGGGCGTGAGGGCCATAGGCAGACCAAATTGCCCCTGACTCAGACACAGGGAACAGGAGGCGGACAAAACCACACCCACAGTGGAACCACCTGGAACCTGGGCTATTCTTAGATTCTAAAACACACACAACAGTATGACAGGGAAAAACCTGTGGTGGAAAACTACACGACAGGAAGCCAGCAGCTAGCGATGATGATGATGATGATGCCATGGCTGGACACTGTCCGAAATCTCTCAAATCTCTCTAGCAGGTGGATTCATCAGATAAAGAGGGTTTGGGATGATGACAAATCCCTCCAAGTTCAATGGGGCTGCTCTTCCCTCATACAGGATAAATCGCGATTTGAATCAGACAGGTCACACAGAGTTGCAGCATGAAGTGGTTCAGCTCTCAGAAAGATGCCCCATTTACAACCGGCCATGGTGGAATGGCATGAAAGCTTACATATGTTTTAATTCAGGCATGCACAGGACTTGATGGGGATGATTTGGAGTGGTATGATAGGTGGATGATCCAGGCAGGGTGAGACAGGGAGTTGGCGCAGCACGTAGAGAAGCCGTCAGAAGCAGGGAGCGGGCGTCCCCTGCGGACCTGCACTGCCAAGATGAAAGGCTGTTTAGTGTTGGAGCAGCAGCATCAAACAACCGCCTCCTCTTGCATCCTTTCCCCCATCCCCCACTCTCCCTCCATCTCTCACTCTCTTGACTCTCACCACAATATGATATAGTTCTGCCGTTGCACGTTTACCCGGTTGCCATGGTTACTCAATGCCGGAGGTGTCACATCGAGATAACCCAAGGAGGCTTTCACAGATCACCTGAATTCAGTTCGCCTCCCATTTATGTGTTTTCTGCTGCAATTTGATTTATTTGTTTCCCTGCCGTGCAATTCAGTGTGAATACAAATTATCTGCAACATAATGGAGATGGTAGAAGTGTGAGTACCGCTCAATCTGAAACAATTTATTGTACCAGTATATTTCTAAACCACAGGAGGTGCTTTTGATTTGATATTTTCCTACTTGAGCGTCAAAATGCCTCACGCTCGAGAAAGAGCAGAATTTCAACGACAGACTCTGTTGCACATCAGGAACCGTCAGCATCGAGCAACCGTTGAGATGTAAATAATAGTAAAAAAACTATATCCTATGAATTACTGAGTTACTGACTATATGTCAGTGTAGAGGATAATGGGAAAGTAATTGGTGACATACTGTATAATTCAACGCGTAGAGATTGAAATGCAGAAGTGGAAAATGACTGGTGTGTGCAAAATAAGAAAAAGGAAAATCAAGTCACAAAATATGTAGTGCTCTGTGACAAAAGAGGGTTCGTGATAAAGACAGAACAAGGGAGGCAAAGGGAGATAGGCAGTGAAGGTAGATGTCGGAGGGTGCGATACATCCATTAGCCTTCCTTGCTCCCGGCTCAATCTTCCGATACATCCCCCTATTCAAGCTAAGAGAGGGAAAGAGACAGGGCTGGCACTAAGCCAGACTGGCACCGACTTCAAACATACAGTACGCCCAACTACAGCAGCTTACATCAACCTGGCTGAAAGGAGAAGTAGAGGAGGACAGATGGATTGATGGAAATGAAAGTGGGAGGATTGACGTACATAAGGAGAGTGTCTCAAGGCTGAGTCTCAGGTCATTACAGGTTGGATGAGGCTGACAGGGTCTTGCTCCGTGCCAGCTGTAGCTGTCCTTCGAACATGTTTGTGTTTTTCAATGTGCTCTCTATTTTCTGACTTTTGTTGACACTGATTGCAGAGGGGTTGTGTATGTACTTCTGTGTGTTTTATATATCTAATAATAGACATGGACGTGACCTGGTAATTTGGTAATTTCTTTCTATTTTATAGTATATGTATACTATATTATGTATATGTATGTATAGACTGAATGATCCATAAGCAGTTGTGACAGCTCTGGTTGTGATTAGGTTTGTCTGCATTGTTCTTATGCTTGATGACAAAAACTCTTATTTTCCTTTGGAACATTTTATATGAATAGTACTCCAATAATTTGAAGTGATCACCTCAGAAAGGAGTTTATGTACAACTGATAAGTGATGTAATATATATTGCAATTAAATTTGATCTCTCCCTCACTGTGTGTTTCCCTTATCTCTCTGCAGAACTCCATCCGACACAACCTATCCCTCCACACACGTTTCATCAGGGTGCAGAATGAGGGAACAGGGAAGAGTTCTTGGTGGATGCTGAACCCAGATGGAGGGAAGATGGGCAAAGCTCCCCGCAGACGAGCAGTCTCTATGGACAACAGCACCAAATACCTAAAAAGCAAAGGACGTGTCAGAGGCAAAAAGGTTGGCCGTCCTGGGATAGGAGCTGGGTCTGCTGTGGTGGGGCTCCAGGGCTCCCCTGACCATGGAAGCCCACCACGGAAAGGCCTCCCAGGAGCTGGAGGTGTATCTGGGACAGATGGAGAGTTTGACGCTTGGACAGACCTCCATTCTAGGGCTAGTTCATCAGCCTCCACCCTGAGTGGGCGTCTGTCACCCATCCTTGCAGAGGGAGAGCCAGAGGAACCAGAGGAGGGTGGTCTGTCCTGTTCCACCTCCCCCCACCTCTACCCCTCACCGACTAGTGCTCGTTCTCCATCTATGGGAGCAGGGAATCGCTGTCCTCCTCTGGAGCAGCTGCCTCAGCTGGCTAACCTGACAGGTGCCATCAGTCTGGATGAGCAGCTGATGGAGGATGGTTATCATCACCATCACCCGCCGCAGCAGCAACACCAACAGCATCCGGTTGTTGGCAGACATAAGCACCAAACCCCTGTCTACCACTACAGCTCTGGAGTGAAAGTGCAGAGCCCCTATGGTGCAGGTGTCTATGGTGCAACAGGCATGGGGATGCTGTGCCACCACTCACCCATGCAGACCATTCAGGAGAATAAGCCAGCAAGTTTCTCTGGAACCATGCGGGCGTACTCCAGCACCAATGCCCTGCAGAGTCTGCTAACAGGGGGCCCTGCTGGCCAGCAATACTGTTCCAAGGACATGATGCTGGGACAGGAGAGGGAAAGTCATCCTATGATGGGTCAAGCTAGTAATGGAGTAGGCTCCAACCATCACAGCCACCACCCTGGTCACCACAATGGCCACAGTCACAATGGACCTCATAGTCACAGCTCAGCTCATAGCCATAACAGAACTCATAGTCATACTCATAGTCACAACAATGTAACCAACCACAACTCGCCTCACAGCCTCACTCACAACGGCCACAACCTCAGCCAGAGCCATAACCACACACCACCCCGGGCTGTGGCATTGACCCCACGGGGCAACAGCAATCAGCTGCAGACGTACAACCACAAAGCTCCATACCTGTACAGCCCCCCATCACATGCCCACCTTCCTGCGACCACCACCCTCCCTCCAAACCCAGCGGGTATGCTTGGCATGCCCCAGGACTCCTGCCATGTAGCGACCGCCCCACACCCGCACCCCCGTCATAACCATTACCCCGACCCACTACACCAAGGCATGACTAACGGACCATACCACCATGGCCATGGGATGGGGAATGGTAGTGTTGGTAGCAACTATCATGGCTATCACCAACCTCACCCCCATGAGAGACTACCAGCTGATCTGGACATTGACATGTTCCACGGTAGCTTGGACTGTGACGTGGAGTCCATCCTCCTCCATGACATTATGGACTCTGGGGAGGAGATGGACTTTAACTTTGACTGCTCCCTTGCCCAGGGGGTGGGCATAGGCATGGGTATGGGCATGGGTGTGACGATGGGCATGGGGATGGGAATGAGCGGTCTGGCTGGTCCACAGCAAGCCCATGGCAACCAGAGCTGGGTGCCTGGCTGAAGTCTAGGACAACACATCCTACCCTCTGAAAGAACTACCCTACCCATGAAGCACTGTGCTCAACTGTGACATTCCTGATTTGACACAGAGACTATAGGACCAACACTCCCATCTCTCTTTGTTGTCTTGACAATTCTTCTGTCACCCTGTCCTCTTTTGATTTCCTTCCCCCCCTGAGAGATTAAGTTCATGTCACATTAGGTTTTTCTTCATATCAGCTATACTGTGATGACAATCTCTCAGCTGTGCTTTCCCAACATCGCGTCTCATCTACCATGAGAACTGAACTCTCAATGCACTTTATTGCAAGTGGGTCACATCTCACAGTGCAACGCATTCACAGAGCGGCTCAGGCAGAGCTTGGCAGGTTTTGTAAGGTGGCTGCAGCATTTGACGGCAACAAATGAGGAAATCACAAGCTCTGTTGATAAAGTGTCAGATCCTAGCAAAGAATTAAAATTGGACTACTTTTCTCATATGCTGTCATTGTCAGTGCTGGGTATAAATTTTTTTTTGCAAAAAATCCGTAGTTGTTTTATGATTTCAAATTCATTGTTAGCTCATCACTTACCTTTCCATGTTTCAAAAATGAATTAAAACAATATTGTTAAATTTAACTCTGATTTGACACTGGTCTTAATGTTATACAAAATATTTAAATAGACCTCTGATCTGAAATCAGTTTATCATTTTAATGATTATGACATTCCCATCGTCATCAGATCAAATTAATTATCTTATCTTATTATCAGCATTCCTGCATTCCATTTAGTGCTTCATGCATTACGTCCTTGGCGCTTTGACTTTTCTTGTGGATGTAACATTTTGTTAAAGCCCTTTTGCCATTGGTTAGAGAATATTGTCACTACATCGTATAATGGATTCTATCATTACTGGCTAGCATGCAATTTGGTGAATTAAAATGTCATATCACCTTGTCTCACCTGGGCTTCTCATGCCAGTTTCTCTCTCTCTCTCCTTCTCCTAAGTCTCGCTCTCTCTGCCTGCCAGTGGAGACAAAGTGACCATTCCTCACACCAAGCCATTAATGTGGCTTGATTGAAATTCAGCATCTTGCTTTTAATCTCCAAAGTGATGCGGCAGCGATACGTCATTATTGAAAATCTAACGCGTTGTCCTCCCATCTCTCACCCTGGCCACGGCTCACCTCTCTAACTTAATGTACCAAGAAAGCGAGACAAAACTGTGATTATCGCCAAGTCACTCTGCCTGCTGTCCTGCTCTGAGAAGGGCCAATGTCACTGTCCGCTTGCCTGCTCACAAAGGGTACAAAAAGGAAAAGATGGAGACAAGGATAGAACAAAAGTCTGTCGTTGCAGTGGGATCAATCATCAGCCTCTGTTTCCATGCTCTTTACGTGTGTGTGTGTGTGTGTGTGTGTGTGTGTGTCTGAAAACAGGTAGTATATTCGTATTGTAAATCATCTCCATAATCTGTATTTTGTGTTACCCTGTTCCCATGTTTTCAGTGCTTATACCCTGAGCTTCAAATACTCAAATAGGTGCAGAGAGAGAGATTTAAGGAAAAAACAATCAGCCAATCTAAGTGGCATGAGTCTATGTCCAACAGGGTTGTAATGCCCCACAGCCATCCACATCCACTTTTTGTGTGTTTATTCTGTTGTCTTGTAGTTGATGTTGTATTGTTGAAATTCTAAGGACCAACAAAGACAGCGTTGAAATATCCATAGTGTAAGGGGGTTGGGGGGTTTATTGTTGCAGCCAAAGGTCAAGTACGGCACAGACTATCAGACCCATTATTGAGGTAAATAACTTTATTTCAAGGCTTTTAGCGCCACTGGTTCCAGTTAATCTACATGTGGAAAATGTGTGGACTTTTCTAAGCAAAAAGGCCTCACAAAGCAGTTATGTTATAACCTATGCTTCATACATTTAGCAATGCCCTGCTATTGGAAAGAGAGCTATATATGATGTCTAATTTTCCTATATTTATTTATGAAAGAGATTGGTCTTTGTCACTCCTAAATGTGGTAGTTTGAGTCAACTCCTATCCCCTTCCCTTTTTTTTCTCTGTTTTTTAAGATGTCACCCCCCCTTCGCCCCTTTTACTGACTTTTATTTTGTACAAAATCTATATATTAAGAATATTGTATAATAGTTTCTAAAATCTCAAAATAATATCATTTTTGTTGTCTATTTCTTTTTTAAGAGAATGTATCTCATCATCTGGTGACTGTTAAATAAATGAAATTAAAATAAAAGACGGTCACTGTTGTCGTATTTGTGTGAAAATGAGCAGGAAGATAGATGTGTTTTTTTTTCATGAAAACACAGCAAAGTGACATTTTCCTTACAATTAAAACATAACTCCTTTCACACATGCAGACAACCCCTCTTGGCAGTTTGACCTGGACACCAAGCCGCCGCGTGGGAGGCAGAAAGAGTGGGCTGTATGAATGAAAAGGGAAAAAATGTGCTTTCCCATATGTCGTGAAGCATCACTTGTGCTAGAGACTGCATGAAAGAGTAATAGGGTGAATTTTCTGTGTGTGAGTGAGAGAGAGAGTGAGTTCCTGACAGACAAAAGGACATACAGCCAGATAGAGGCTGTAGGATTGGGGTAATAGGTGTGTATATATGTACGTGTGTGTGTGTGTGTGTGTCATAAGGCTTGTTATGGCCCATGAAGCGGTATAGTTTGGCCACAGCTGTGCCAGTCCCATTGGAGGTGTTTTCACAAGAGGAGTGTGCAGCGCCACAGCGCCATACTGCCAGGCCCCAGGGGAGCCCACTCACTCAGACGTTTGCACACACACATGCGCACACACACACATTCACACGCATACATTTGAAAATACCACAAATTCACACATTTACACAAAGAAGCACACAGCGCTGTTATGATACCAAATGCACCAGCACGCACACTCAAAGCAGACATTTCTCACTTAGATGTACAGTTTTAATTGACGCCACTTGGCAAAGCCTCTCTGCAGGGAAAGACGTGAGAAGTAGAGGGAAAAAGAAAGATATAGGTGTGGACGGGGGAAGCCAGGCAGCACACACATATTGATGAATTCTTAAACTTTAAGGTCCAAATAGATGAACTTATGAAAAAGGTTCCAAATATTTATGCACTCTTAACCTTATTTCAGTCTTTATTTGAGCCTCATAGAAATTAGTGTAATGTTATATGTTGCAATACCTTTCCTAGTTATCTTAAAAAACTACAGATTCTTCAGAAGAAACTCATACGTGTCATCATAGTCCATGGTAAATGCCCCCACTGACCCTCTGTTCTATAACTACAGTCTTCTGAAGCTTACTGAATGTAACATATTTCACAATGCTTGGATAATGTAAAATGCTGTATATATGCTCCAGGACAGACTTTGTGACCTAATTCCGGTTTACTCTCCCTCGCATACATATAAGACTAGGAAAAAACATCTTACAAAGGGTAAAAAAACTGAAACTTTAAAGCACGAGCCTTAGTGTTGTTTGTAGAGGTCCACAGGTGTGGAATGAGACACCATAAAAATATCACTATCTGTATCTGTTTTCAAAAAGCGCTTAAGGCTGCAGTTACTACTAAAATATGTTAAATGAATCTCCCAAATGGCTGGGGACTTCTAAGCTAATTACTCTACTCTGAAATCCGGCTAAATTGTACTATTATTCTTGATTTGCCATATGTTTTTATTTATTTTATCTAATCTATTAACCAATGTTTAGACTGATGGAATAAATAACTTAGGACCATTTTGTAGCTTTTTAGGTTAGGACTAGGCTAGGGCTAAATTTTAGAAAACGTGTTAGAAAACATATTAAATACTTAGTGTCTGGGCCCCCTATTCTCAAACTGCAGATAGCTTATCAGGGTGTCTCATTTCACATATCCTTATTATGTCTCATATGATTACATTTGTATTTCGTTTGTTTTGTGAATAAATAAATGAACATGAATACGATATGAATATTTAAAGGTAAAGATGCCTGACACAAAAAAAAGCACAATTAAAAAGTGTTATTGTAAACCTTTATAGGGGTCTGATGAGCTCAAACATGGTCCACTAACTTTATAAGATGTTTCATAATTTCACAATTGGACCAAATTGAGTGTGATTGAGTGTAACCGAGACTGAGAACCTGGCATACCGCCAAAGTCTCAGTCTTCCCTGCCTATCTCCTGAGAGAGATAGAGGTTGAGGTAGACAGGATGGCAGTCCAGTCCAGGTGCTGTGCCTCGGGGAGGGTCTGCTGTTCTGTTCCTCATTATCAGAGAGAGAAGCTGTGTTTCAGTGTCATTATTCATCCACTCAAGCATCTGGGAGCAGGCCCGTCCTTACTTGGCCTAGTGATATTGTTGTAGAGACCGCCCTTGGAGCTAAAGGCTGGCTGGGGACACTGCTAACTGCTAACAGACAGACCCACCCAGGCAAGGCTCCAGGGTACTGATGTCCTTGAGTGCTTATGAGGATTCAGCAGTTCTCACTTTCCAGCAGAGCTGTAAAGTGAAAACCTGCTATATCTCCAAAATCCAATTGTTCATAGAAATGATTAATTCACCAATATGAAAGGGTGGAGTTTGATGTAAGGCCTCCTGAATGAGTGTCAGGATTTTTTCTCAGCTACTGCAGCCACCAGTAATAGAAGCAAGACAACAATGATATCAAAGTAAACGAAAAAAGCAAGGTCAGACAATTGTTTTAGAATCATTGCTTATAATCAAGTCTATAAATATGTCCTTTAAAAAGCTTCACAGATGCATAAACAAACTGATCTGTGTGGCTTGTGACTGATGAGGGATTAACACATGGTCAAACTGCACATTTATCTAACTGTAACATGATGTTGTGTTATCCTGAGGTTGCAAAATAATCCCAAAGGTTGTCTTCGAGATCCACCCCATATCGGAAAAGAGCTCAGAGGGGGCACCAAAACACCACCAGGACAGGGTTGCTGCTGGCTGAGCTGTTGAATCTGGTGGTTACATGTTGTGTTTCAAAAGGCAAAGCCAACAAGTTGGAGCAGCATCATGCTCTGCCCCTGACTGAAGAACGAGGACAATTGCAGGCAACAGAGATTTCAAAGAATCCAAACATTTGACTGTTCTCTCAACAAAAGCAACAGCATCAGGTGTTTCATCTGTTTCATCATTTGTTTGAATGCAGCGAATGGCAACTATGTTAGTATGATCCCTTTCACTAAGAACTAAATTTAAAGCATTCATAACATGAATACAGTACCGTACAGGACAGTATTATTTTAGTAAACTTTATTCCAGTAACTCAAAGAATGCACACTTATTTTTAAGTCTCTACAAATGACACCACAGAGAGGTCTTTGTTTCACTTCACACGGCTTGAACTTTCCTCACTTTGATGTAAACAAACCTTTACAGCATCAGCAAACATTAATGACTTGGATTCAATTGCCGTCTAGTGTTAGAGACTTGTCAATCAATTTGGGAGCAATGGGGGTTTTCAGTCCTGTGTTTTTGGTAGTGAGGCTACTCTTTTCTTTATTTTTGCGCCTTAACCACCAAAGTGAAATGGCATAGCTCGCAAACCTGTTCTTGAAATGAGCCATGTAGCCTTCTCATGAAATATGTTTGGAGATATCAGTGCATTAAACATGCAATCAACAATTTCTTATCAGCTCTATCAGAAAAATAGCTTGATTATCCTGCTAATATCAATCAAGGCCAGTTATCTTGAAATAAATGTAATCTGGTTCGTATGGTGCTTGAAAAAAGTATTTATCTTTAGTAAGAAAGAAGACAAAAACAAAACCAAATTATATAATAAATTATCCAATGTCCCTGTCCAAACAAAAAATAAAATAAAAAGATTACATCATCAAGTCAAATGTCCTTTGGGTGCCTAGGGATACTGAGTTCCTACAATCCTGCTATTATTAAACCAATCACTGTCCTTAATGAGTCTAAACCCCCACCCTCCCACCTCTTCCCTCTTCTCTCTGTTTCACCCTCTTCCAGCGCAGACAGACAAGACAGATCTAATCAGATCTTTTCTCTTCTCATCCGCCAATGATCGACCCTATCAGGAGTGGGAGAAGAGGAGAGGTGTGTGTGCAGGGGAGGGGAGGGGAGGGGGCCACCTAAAATGGCGATGACACAATTAATGTCAAATTAATGCTCCTCCTGAGCACCGACATCCTCTCACCTCCCTCTTGCGTTTCTCCCCGTCCTCACCTCGCTACCTCTGTCTTCCCCTCCTCTCTTCCGCCTTTATTTCCTCCCAACACACATCCAGCCCACCTCACCCCACCTCACCCATCCCTCCCCTCCTGCTCCTATCTAACCG
Organism: Gadopsis marmoratus; assembly: GCA_036023855.1. NCBI lineage: Eukaryota > Metazoa > Chordata > Actinopteri > Centrarchiformes > Percichthyidae > Gadopsis > Gadopsis marmoratus. The sequence goes on from JAVQJF010068990.1 coordinate 34,777, forward strand.
CACGCCGCCTAATCTCACACATGGGGGAGCTCATCTTAGCATTGTGCTACTGTGCAGCAACTAGCTTAGCTCACGAGGACACAGAGTACGACGGTGTGGAGTGCTAATAGGGACTGGGGGGTTGGGGGTGGTGGTGGAGAGGAGTGGCAAAGCGGGGGCCTGATTGGTGTCTCTAATTACGGCTTGATACTAAAGAGTAATTAATGAGTTTGTGGCTGATGGCAGCAGCTTTGGAGCATCAGAGTCGATCGCAGGAGATAAGAGCTGTTTGTGCTGAGGCCATGCAGGATCCCATGGGACAGGCATACATACAGGCACACACATAAATACAATGAACGTGCTTATTAATATTAACAGTTACTCTTTTCAATAGGTAAACTGCTGAGGTCAAATGAGGTAAAATAAAGTATCTCATGATGTCCTTTATTAAACCATTCAGAAAGGAGAAGTAGACTTTAAAGCTTTGTTCGACCAAAAGTGTGATTAATTTCCAAAAGAAAAAGTAGACCTTTCTTGAAAAAAAAGTCTAAAATTTGCCTACCATCTTATGCTACAGTCGCTTTAATTTAGACATTTCTTACTATTATTATGTTTTTCAAATGGTGAATGCACGTCAGGTGCATATTAATTCTTGGACTCACTGACTTTGACATACAGGTGAAGACATTGACATAATCACATATAAGTCAACACACAAAGTGAAGTATACAACCACGCCGAGATCCGGTATACAATTCATACAGGATGTAGTCAGGATTTTTGAAATACTGAGTTCATGAGTTCAAGTTCCCCCTCCCCTAGAAACCAAAAATAAAGATGCATGTGATTCTTGACTTTACAACAAATCACGTAGCATGTTGAACTCGCATGGTTTTAGCGAAAAAGAGGACTTACCACACGTGTAAGCAAGTTTTAAAGCAAATTCTGGAGGGGGGGGAGTTTTGGTGAAAATCTGTAATAAGCTAAATTGATGAGCCTTGTGATTAGTGGTTTGTGCCTGTACAAGAGACAGATAAGGAGAGAGAGAGAGTGATGCTAAAAGAGAGAAAGATAAGTGGGAACAGAGAAATACAAAGCTTGAAGGACAATATGTGTGCCTATGGCTGCATGTGTGTGTGTTTGGCTGCAAGACAGAGAGAGAGAGTAAGCTGTGTGTGTGGTTGTGAGCGAGAGGGACAGCGTGCTGAGGAGTGTCTCTAAAACAGGGGCAGCTGTAGTGTAGTTAATGAGGCCTGCAGACGAAAACCCAGTGTGTGAGCACGCCGTGTGTGTGTCAGTGTGTGTGTGTGTGTGTGTGTGTGTGTGTGTGTGTGTGTGTCTCGGAGAGGGAGATCGAGAGTCAGTAAATGTGTGTGTTTTCGTGTGAGCGAGGTGAGTTACCTAGTGTGCAGTGTTGCTTGACCCTCAGTAAGCCTGTCACCCATGGAACCAATGGGCCTCTGAGAGGAGCGAGCGGGAGGGAGGGGGTGCGGGGATGAGACAGAGACAGTGTGGGGGAAAAAAAGGCGGTGCCTCTCACTCAACCGAATAACTGGAGCAGACTTTCAGCATGGCTGCTAACAAACTCTCTGTCTCTCGCTTTCTCATTCATCTCTGCTTCCTTTCATTTCTCTCTCTCTCTCTCTCTCTCTCTCTCTCTCTCTCTCGATACCCCTCCATTTCTTTAGCCCTCTCCAGAGTGGCACTTTAATGAACAGAGCGTGTGCGTGCAGCGGCCAGGTTACCATAAGAGATACCACACAAGAGCATCTGATTAGAAAACCCACGTGAAGACACAAAGAGAGCGAGAGGGAGAAACGCCTCTAGTGAGTCAACTCACCCCAACAGGAGCTGTCCACTGCCTTCAGAGTAGCATGCTAGGCTAACAGCTGCCCCCTCAGTGGCTCCTTAATGGACTTTTTGTTACAGATGGTTGCTATAACAACAAACCTAATACAGCACTGAAAGAAAATCTCTTATTGAATAATGTATGGCTAAAATTGAATCCTTAAAGTTTTCTTTTGTTCTTTTTGAAGGACTATTTCTTAAAGGAAATACACTTATTCGCTGTCTTAAGACAGAGAATGAAAGGATTTTGATCGCTCATTAAGGGTCCTAAACAAAAACCTGTGCTAATCTATTGTGTATGTAAAGCAGTGTTATTGCGGAAGATGCTGAATAAGAGTTGGTGATCAAGAAATAGCATGTAACTCACCTTATAATTACAAATTGTTATTTCTACAAATAAAAAACAAGATTTATGATGCAAAATTTGGACTGAATCAGGCTAGCTGTTTCCCAGTGTTTTCAGTCTTTATGCTAAGCTAGGCGAATCATGGCTTCAGAATATTTCCACCTGTTTCTAATGCAGTTTAACTTGTTTAAACTATTTTCTGAAATAGCAGTTATTGTTTCTTGTCTAAAAATACAAAAACCCATTTTTAGACATTTCTCAAAACAAGTTGATTTCTATTGGAAACAGTTTATACTTTCTTACGCCACTGACAGATGCATTGTAATTTGTTTTAAGAAAATTTGGTTTCCAGGAGCCAGTTATAGAGGAAATGATTTGATAAGTTGGGACATTTTGCTGTGTGGCATCACAAGGGAACAGACATAGCTGTCTATTAAGCTTCCTTGGTGGATTTGGTGGCCGTCTGTTTTCTATGTGTGAAATATTGAAGCAGGCTAGTGGGCTAACGGAGACAAGAGTGGAGATGGATGCTGGGAGACATGTGTAACTGAGTACTTCTGATGACTTTGCCAGTGGAGAGGTCTCTCCAGAACAACAAAGGTCCCCCTGGCATTGGCATAGGTCCCTGTGGTGGAGCTTCGCCATGGGCTTGCCTATCAGGAAATAAAGGGGGCCACTGCAAGCAGAGTGTGTATAATGGTGGGATTTGGAGGGCAGATTTTTTTTGTCAGCCTGTGAGAGTAGAGCCCTAACAGGCAATCATAGAGGAGGAGGGTGTGTGTGAGGGCATCCATCATAATATTGTCTGCCCAAGGGCCAGTTTCTCACACACTCGAATTATAGAGACAGCACAGTAGCACACACTGTCACTCAGACATGTCTGTGCAAAATATACACAAACAAGACAACACACACTCATTCCCCACAAAATACAGCTCTGCCAGTGTACCCCTCAGACACACACACACACACACACACACACACCCGTGGTCATGCCAATGCCTTCACATACTGCTTCTACACACCTCCTAGACACACAGCCTCACACACGCCCTTTAGACCTACAATCTCCTCTCTCCACACACACACACACACACACACACACACACACACACACACCTACACACACAAACCTTGCCTCTCGCTATTCCCTCAGCAGCAGCAGCAGCAGGCAGGCAGACATGGTACAGTGTGTAGTACAGTGCAGTGTGGTGTGGTGGTGATGGTTCTTTGCTGAGAGGAGCGGACCAGTCTAGACGGAGGCGATAGACATCTCATTAGGCTCTCGCTTGCTCTCCCTCCTCTACAGCAGCCGCCGGCTAGCAGCCTGTCCTCACTCTGAGGGCCAGGATAGAGAGGAAAGAAGGGAGCAAGACGATACAGGAGAGGAAAGGTAGGAGAGGTGTGAGAAGAGGAGGAAAAATCAGAGAGGGAAGGAATAGGGAGAGGCAAATGAAATGAGAAGGATGGCGGGAGGGAGAGAAGGAGGGAAAATTAGACAATGATAACAGCAATAATAGTCTTGATCCTCCAGGAGGCCCTCTCCCAGAGAATCCTTCGCTCTCTCTCTCATACTCCTTCTCCCCTTCAGTCCCTCTGCCGCCCTCCCTCCTTTCTTCCCTCCTGTTGCTGTTTCACTCTTAATTAATTTATCACTACTCACCAGAGCCCAGAGCTGCAGCTCTCCTCAGCCGGCCTCCAAGACTGCTCTCAGATCAGCGCTCCCGTTGCCTCACAGCATCAGCGGCTCATCTCTGCATGCACCGCGTTTGGATCCAAATCAGTGCTGAAGGTAGGCCTCCACCGTGACATTGCCATGAGGTATGGGATCTACACTTAGATCAGTTTCACTGTTAGACTATCTGCTCTGTCAGTCCATTAGGTTTTACGGGGGTCAGATGATGTGCACTTTGGCGTGTGGCAAAGTCAAACGGCCTGCACTCAAATCAGATTGATTACTTCCATAACCACAAACCACTGTGTGACCTTTTAAAACTATCCCTGTCATTCTGTCTGCCTTTTTTTTTTTGGTGCTCATGTAGACAAATCCAAACAAATTTAACCTAAGAAGCAAACAAACTGCTTCGTAAACCGACTACAAAAAAGCATCAAAATTGGTGAACAATATTAAAAGTTGAATCTGGTTTATTACAACCTGGATGTTATTTTTGTAGTTTGACAAGCCTTCCTATCAGTAAGATTCTACGTGACAAATGAAATGCTAAAATCTGAGAATGCTAAATAAAAGTCAGACATGGCAAGATTCAAGAGCTCAGAGGATCATACAAACAAACCTGCAGGTTAAGCAAACTTGACAAAAAAATTTGGCAAACAGTAAAATGGTTTCTCTAACTGACTATTATATCTCCATGTGACCCTTAATCATGAGTTATGGCCATAAAGTGGACATGATTGGTAAGCAGTTCAACCAAAGTTGTCATCGTTGTCGTTGTGGTGTGTGTGATTACGAGGCAAAATTGTACAGCACTTTGTCCTACTAAGGTTGAAAAGCACTTTAACAGTACATCTATGTTTTTCTTTTTTATCCCTTTAATCTTCTCACGACCCCTCAAATTTATTTAGAGCCCCTTCTGGGGGGGTCCTGACACCCAGGTGAGGAACTGTGATCCCTCACAGTATACAGACTGACTTCCAGAGTCAACTTTGACCTATTGTACTTGCCATAGTTGTGCACACACTCAGTTTTCCTGTGCAATGAGAACTTATACCAACATTTTGGGTGTGGTCACTTTCAGTTTTACCTCCAAAATAAAACTCTCTAGGTAATCTGGCATACTGCTCTGCCAGATCTTCTAACAATGTCACCATATTCCCACATCTCTGCAATTAACTCAAAAACTATAATGGTATCAAAAGGAAGTTAACTGTTGGCAAAACTACGAAAATAAGATCCACGTTGTAACAAAATGAATCGTCCCCTAAAGAGATGCTGGGCCAGTTTCATGGTTAGGACCAAATGCACGGAATCTCTCCATATATCAGCAGCACCTAACCACACACACACACCCACACACCCCTACACACACTTAGCCCTCCGACCTTTGCCTTCCCCCTAATTCCCAGCCCATGGTAATCCTAGCCCAGGGCATATCCTAAAGTGCTCACTGAAGCTTTTTCTGCTAGCTTCCTAGTGCATCAAGAAAAGAGGAAGGGGCCCTGACCTAAGGTTTAGCACCACCCACACACACACACACACACACAGACTCTCTTATACCCAAGAGCACTGGGTCTCCTTAGCAGAAATTGAGATTCCTTTATTTCTGAGCTTCCTATAGCAGTAATTGTTCAGTGAGTTAGATGAAGGATGGTAGGATGAGAAAAAAAATGGAAAAGCAAGAAACTGAGCAGACATTCTCAAGGTCGCTCTGCGGTGTGTACAGAGACAGAGAGCGAGAGAAAATAAATTCATGGATGAGCTCAAGGGCAGATGTGACCTTCCTCAGGGGAGCCAATCACTGTTGGCCTTTAGGTTTGACCTTTAACCCCCATGGCCATCAATTTAACTAAGAGTAAAACCTATACAGTACTGCACTCTTTTCTCTCCCAGCCATACTATTCACAATGTGCATCTCTCTTTTTAGAGACCACTTGGCCTCTCTCTGTCATTCCGTGCACTTTAGTTACCTGGATATTCTCAGCTGTCTGCAGTAACCTGATTATTTTTTAATGCAATGCCATGAGAAACCTGGTTTCTTAAGTTGACAAAGATGGTTAACACAGTCTGTTTCAATTGCTGAACAGTAAAGTGTTCAGACACTTGGGCACAATAACCTGATTTGCCCGATACCCAGGTTTCTTTTGTGCATGTACATGTAGTCAGTCTCTCCTTTTGACCAAACCCCGCTCACGTTGTCTCGTCTCGTCTCTCCTCTCCTCTAATCTCCTCTCCTCTCCTGTCCTCTTACAGGAAAATTAACAAGCAGGTTACTCTGTGCTCTATGTAAGAAATATGTCACAAATACAGCATATTAGAAAACAGAATCAGAATCATAACCAGGATAATAATAATTTATCCTATTATCTAATATTATCACAAACACACACATATGTATATATGTTTTCTGCTATTGTCTTGATTTTATGAATTGTACCTTTTTATTTTTATCTTTGAATATTTTAAGATGATTATTACCTGACACTGGCAATATTGTCTTTGTTACATTCATGCCAGTAAAGCATACTGAATTGAGTAAACGTGTCTTTGTGTTCTCAGCCTCTCCACCATCCATTATACCAGTCACTTGAGGTTTAAATTGGCCAAAATGCCAAAACCTGTTGGGAAGAGACCGCTGGGGCAAATATGATGGAAATCATCTGATCAACAAGAACCACATTGAGGTTGATGATCTAACCTGGGGCCTGCTGGAACTATTTTGCAACAGGCAAAGTGTGATTTGCAACATGAGCAAACATGAGTCTTGCAACAACTTTTTGCCTTTTCCTCACTTTGACATATTTCACTATTCAAAACAAACTCATGACCTCATGAACATGCCCTGTAGGACTAGCAAATGTTTCTGCACTACTCGCAAATTGTTGTTGTGAAATGGGCCCCTGAACCACACAAATGCATACCTGAACTGAAACATCTCTAACCAAATGCTGAAACTGAACCATTTCCAAGCCCTTGCATAAATGTAAGGTCTTGCATTTTGGATCGCTGTCAGTGTGTGCAACCATAATGCCACAAGATCCAAAAAATAGAATTCTCTCTAACCCAGATACAGCTTTTTGCCGCCTTGCTTCTCATGTCGGTTCTTCTTGTGTCTCCTAACCTGATGGAAATCAACTGGAGTTGATAAAGTCACCAGATTTCTTACAGCAACATGATCTTATTAGCTTGCAATTACCACTTAAATTTGAAAGACATGGTCAGATTTGAAATCACAAAGAGCTATTAACTTCAGCATGATAGGGCATGGCATTAAATGCATGCTACTGTAGCCTAAAGCAATTTATAATTGTTTGTCAGTCAATATAAATCAGATAATTAATAGAAATAATAATAATACGTTATTCATAGCGTCTAATAGGATGAGGAAGGATTGAACCAATGAATGAGTCAAGCAGTCTGGCTCTGGTTGTACAATTACATAACTATCCTTATAGTCCTATGGTGGGATGTTGATAGGAGGTATACTTAGAAAGGTAGTGGTAGGGGGTGCTAATCCAGATCATTTGGACTATTCTGCATCACCCAAAAATGTGCAGCTTTTTGTACCTTGAACTATGAATGTAAACATCACTTAAGTCTTGTGAAAATGAGATTTGAAATGAATAATACGATTTTACAACCTGCAGAGGGGCTAATCTGGGATTGTTATTTTTGATACAGCTTTACACATTTTTTTTTGCTACCATTTAATGTTTTATGACAAGCCTACCTCGCCATCTGTGCACCATGAAAACCATGATAAATGTAAATGTCTGACTTGAACACGGCATCCCGTGGGCTTTGTATTTATCCTCCATGTTGTCACATTTAGAATAACGCAATTATCACATTTAGGAAACGATATAAGATCCAACTGCTGTCAGGAATCCCTAATGCCATCTCGTTCATTATGATTTGAAAAGCCCCAAAGTGAACCTCCTATTGTGTACAGGGGAGGAAGGAGAGGGAAAGGTACGGCTGTGGATGGTACAGGCCAAGCATAAGCAGACGAGCGGGCCAAGGAGAGAGGGGCTGTTTCCCAACCTCCCACCCATGAACACTGACACTAATTGAGAGGTCTATGAAATATAGATGATCTCCATGGAGGCCCCCCTCTCACTCTCCCTCTCCTCTCCACCGCTCCTCACGTCCTCACTGTCTGCCTTGCATGAGTGACTCGAGATCAAGATTGCATGCAGAGGCCGTGTTGGCATGCGCATGCCCCGCTGCACACTAGGTGTATCAGGGATGGTCCAATGAACATGATCGGTCAGCCCAGCCAGTCAATGTGTATTTGTCGAGTGTGAGACAGAGAAAGAGATAGCATAGAGAGGGAGGAGGCAAAAGTGAATGTGTAGGATTGTTATTATCTAAAGAACATGTTCAAATGAGAGAATAATTGCAAGTGTACAGTATAAGTGTATATGCTTGTATGTTCTTGTTTGCATTTCTGTGTTTGTATTGTAATCACAAAATATCCTGACATGGGACAAGGAGAGAAATATGAGCAAAATCTTTGAAAACAAAATTCCCCTTACTTGGGGACTATTTTAATGCTAGGGTGAGGTTGTGGTTAGGTTTCTTTAGTTTCCTTGTTTAACATTGGCCACATCAGAAGGGGCATCTTGGCAGTGAGGAGATACGGTGGGTAAGAATGTGGAGAGGGAAGAAGTGGTAAACCGGAAACCTACAACCAAAAGGATGCACTCAAAATTCTCACAACATTGTTGACTAATTTAGGTGACAGTGTAGTGGGTGCCAAAGAAGTCTATGGGAAAATTTTGTCAACTTCTGTCCGCCAGCCTCAATCATACTAAAATGCTGCACATTGTTTTGGTTGCAAATCTCCCATTTTGCATGTAAATACTGGCCCAGTGTCTGTAGAAATTATGTTCATATCGGATGAATCTGCAGCTTGAAATTACATCCAATGCCAAACAATTAGTTTACAGTGCTGGAAGTAGTGTGTCCGTTATGTGGCATGTTAGAAAGAAAGGGTGTGGTGGTCACGGTAGTGAATAGGTGTGTGGTGCTTCTAACTTTCATGCCGAGTATTGGAGTTTGTGCAGTTCATCTTAGCTTTTTAACTGTAAACATGATCCTTACTTAAAGAAGGACCTTTTGGCAAGTACACTTATCGGCTTCCTTGCTTAGAGCCTTATGATAAGTTTGATACCACTGTCATGTCTGTATCACATATATATGAAGTTATCGCCAGCAGCCGGTTCACTTAGCTTGGCACAGAGTGGAAGCAACTAGCCTGAGTTTTAAAATGATGCAGTGTTACAGGGGGTAATGTGACACACTCCAGGAAGTTACTGCACCTAGCTAAGAAATAGTCTGGCACATAACCCCCCTGTAACACTGCAATGTGATGTTTTTATATTGTAGTTTTTGCACGGATTAAAACATGGCAAACACGCAAATTGGATTACATTTATAATTCCGAGTCAGATTTAAGCCAGGTGCCAAATAAATGTTGCTTTATTTGCGGACATTTGTCATCCAGTAAATGTCTTGGCCAGAATGACAATCAGATTTGAATATCAACATGGCTCTCCAAGCAATGTCAGAAGTTCTAAAGTTCTTACGTTTTTAAATGGAGACGCACAGACCCGGTATCATTCAGGTAAGCAAGGGAGGCTCCATACTGACCTGCCATGTATTCAGAATAGCTGTTTGGAGTCACTTATCTAGTGGCCGTATCATCAGGTGTGTAGTGTGGCGGTTGGAGTTAGAGGTTAGTCTGTGAAGGTCTTCACAAGCATAATTATACACGCATCTTTTCATGTGTATGTCTTTAGAGCAGTGGTTCTCAAACTTTGTCGGTCACATCCTCCCTTCAGAGGTCGAAAGAAGTTCATGCCCCCCCCCACACACACATAGAAAAAAGCGGATTTCATTTTAATCAATCATTACCAATACAGGCGGTTGAAATAAACTAAATATTTACTTTAGCAAAATAGCCTTGCTAATATTATGTATACATGAATCATATCGATGCAATTTTAGGTCTGCTTAACATACAAAGCCCCCTGCAGTGGCTCTCAAGGGGGCTCGCCCCTCAGCTTGAGAACCACTACTTTAGAGGGAGCACAAAGGTAAAGAGGTCACTAACTTGCCCCGCAACTGCAGACGAATTGTTTAAAGACCAAGGGTAGAGGACGAATGGAGGCCAGTTGTCACTGTGGTTATTTTTAGGGGATCCACAGCAAGTACGCCAAGACCACATCCACTGAGGAATTACAGTTTAACCTCATATCTAATCTATTTCTTCTCTCATTTTCTCTTTCAATACTAGTCTCTCTCATTTCTTTCTTCTTCTAGACTCCTTTTCCCATCCCGTGGTCTCATTTGCCTTATATTTGTATGGTTATTTCCCTTCAGTCAGCTGATTCTCACGTCAAATAAATTCTGTTCAGTTAATTTCACTTAATTCAAATGAAGCAGCTATTTTGACATTACTGATAAAGAAAGATGTAAATACATTTATCTTAAGAAGCAGTAAAAATAGTAATGCTCTGCTCCAGTGTGTGTATCTGTGGCAAACACACACACACATACACTCAGACACACTCCCTCCTGTCCCGGCTTTCGAGAATTCCTGGAGAATGTTGCTTACCATCAGCACTTTGCCTTGGCTGTCAGTCGTCTCCCGTCTCCCTGCTCTCTCCAATGACTCACACACAAGTGGGAAGTCGTGCCTCTGTGTGAGCGCATGTTGTGTGTGTGTGTGTGTGTGTGTGTGTGTGTGTGTGTGTGCTCTCATGTGCAGATGCACTTGACTGTTTGAGTACATGTGTGCTTGTGCATGATCAGCTGAAAAGCCTGGCGCCGCTCTCAAACTCCACTGTGGAAACAATCCTGGGTGTAGCTCAGAGAAGGAGCTCACTCTGTCTAGAAATATAAGATCTTATTTTTGATATAATATCAGCGCTCAATTTTGGCCTTTTCTAGATGATAAGTGACATAAGCTGACATCAGGGTCAGCCATGCAGTCAATTGTAGAGCTGTGGAAAGCCATTCTGGCCCACTCCAGCGATGTTAAGCCCCTTTAAATCTCGTTATCTGCCTCATCGGCATCTGCAATGCATTTTCCACCAAATGTCACATTATAATATGTAAGAGTCCAAATCAGCTATATTTTTTATTTACAGGTGAGTGTGAGAAAATCAATGAATTGACCTACAGGAAAAAGTCAGGTCAAGGGAGAAGGAGACAGACAGCAAATGAACGACAAAGGAGAGTAGTTGAGTGCCCATTATTTCCTCCTCTTTGTCTCTGTCTTGTTTTCCGTCCCTTTCACTTTTCTTTTTTCTTCTATTTTTGTCACCACACTCTGAATGCCTCATGCAGACTTATGAGCTGTAGATTGCTGTAAGTTTCTACTCAGATATTCTCATCCCTCTGTGTGCTCTCTCCCTCTTTTCCTCATTTTCTAAATTATTTCATTTCTGTATGCTGTAGCATGCTCTTCAGTGTGAATATGTAATATATCTTCAGGTGAATATCTTATTAACCTTTTGCCTGTGTTTATTTTGAACGTGAACATTCTCAGGCTGGAAAGTACCTGGGATACATCAGTAGAGTGCACATAAAACTGCAGCTGCTTTAAAGGCCCTGCACACCCACACAGGTGTTTTCAGTTACCGTGGTGTGATTGGACCTCCAGTTAGGATTGATCTGCGCTGGCAATTACTTTATGTGGCAAAACCCTATGACTAACCAATGGGAATGATATCAGGGTAAGTTGTTCTGTTCTAACAGTGCAACGGAACCAACAGGAGAGTGAGGGAGGTGTCAATCAAGGCCGGTGTGTACACACCGACAGAGTCCAGAGGTCTAATCAGGCAATATAAGTACACACCTGTGTGGGTGGACTATGGGTGTGCAGGGGCTTTTACACACATGGCAGCTGAGAAGGGACTACAGCTAATCATTTTGGAAACAGCTACACCTGTTAAGGTACCATACATGAGCTAGGATAGCTCACTTACCTTGGCTATATTCCAGTAGCTCTATAACCTTTAAACATTAACCTTATATCCCTCTGGACTGTATGGTTGCTTCTAATACAATATTATATTATATGGGTGAAATGTCACATTACTTGGTGTGGGCACATTGGAGTGGTGGTTTGCATGTTGATAATACTGTTTGATTCAATTCAAAAGAGCCCCCCAGAACCCCCCCGTGCTATCGCTCGGTTGGAGTCATTTGTTTGAACAGGTGTGGACATTTTAACTGAACCTTGGTACAAACCAAACAATTGCACCAAGAAAAGCTCAGGGTTTTCTTTTGTTGCATTTTCCAAATTTTATACCCAGTGTGGAATATCCACTTGGCCACTGCTGATGGACACATGACAGGTGTAACTTATAACACTGATTATTGCTCTATTCCATTTATGTGTTTCAGTAAGGTCCATAATGTGTCCTTGAGCCAGCAGTGATCTTATGATACTACTTTTAATGTTATTAGTTACACCTTTCTTGGACTGTGGTTCTTGTCACTGCTGACTGGTACTGTTGGACCGAGTGTAGACAGACAATTAGCGAAAACCAGTTAGTCAAGCCAGTGAAGCAAAAAGTTAATTTCAAATGTTAATATATAGTAGCTACGTCTTGGACATAGTTGCAGCTAGAATTTCTCACCTCCAAAGTGACAGTACTTCCAAAAGCCAGTCCTCTCCACTCTCATCCACTTTCCTGACTTATTCTCTGTTTCGTAGCCCTTCCACCTCCCTTCTATCTTCTTTCATACTTCTCACAGTCTCTCCATCCATCTCTCAAATCATACGTTTCTTTCTTCACCAGTCCTCCCTTCTCGCTTCCTCCCTTTCCCGTCCACCGACTTCCTTCTCCCTCCTCGCCCAGGTTTGTTGTCTGCCACTGTGGCATGCTAACACACTGACAATGCAGGGCGCTGAATAATTGATGTGTGGATGTGAAAGTTTGATGCTTGACTTGCGAGCAGATTGAACCTGCAGGCAGCATGCCTGTGCCCATCAGCCGACTCCCTGCTCTCTGCGCCACTCAACACTCTCTCTCTCTCTCTCTCTCTCTCTCTCTCTCTCTCTCTCTTTCATTCACTCACTCACTCACTCACACACACACACACACACACACACACACCTTAGCATACAGTACATATATCTCCCAATGGACTCCTCCACCTTTTTTCTCAAACTCATTGTAAAACCTCAGGTATTTATAAGATTCTGTAACTGTTACACATAGAAATTGACATAGAATGTACTGAATTGATATAATACTTGGCCTTTCACCTTTATGATACTGATGGAATAAAAACCCAATATTTTCTGGAATAAATAAAATGCAGGACACGAGTGTCAAAATCTATTGGTAAGTAACAACAAAGTGCCAGAGTCACAGAAAAGTTAAGTCCAAAACTCACATGACACTCATTTCACCCCCATTGCACACATTGGACATACATACAAGTGGCAGGTAAACATAACCAGAAAGCATATAATATGAAGCATAATATAGCATGCAATGTGAATAAGGACTGCTGCTCTGGATTCATGAGTCTTTTGTGTATCATTTCACTTGACGTATCACCTGAAGAGCCAGTCTCTCCTGTAATGGCCAACGAGGAAATGTCTTTTTAAATATTACCTCCATAAAACTAAGACTGGCTTGTAGACGTATCTTTACACCTCAACAATACGTTTTGTCCTTGACAGCTACAATCCCCCAGAAGAAGACGCGCTATCACCAAACTAGAGAAATCACTTAAGCGCTGTGTGCGCAAGAGTTTGGAATTTCATTGTCAGTAGCAGTTCAAGTAAACTTTGAGTACAGTTGACTCATATTTCCCAAGTGATAGTGTTTGCTGTATAATCTGAATTCTCACTTCAGGTACTTAAATATAAACTGGCTCACTTAAAAAAAACACTTGATTTAGTAAGTCGTTGCTAGGATATTGTCTGAACAGATGTTTTGTTGAACTGGTCCACAACTCCTTCAGAGGGCTGCTCAGCAAATTCTGATTTATATGTGATAAACCTACAGCACTCGCTAGAACCTCATAGTCAACAAAAGCTGGATACGCTATGGTTACCATGAAGGACAGACTTTGACTGCATTTACTAAATCTTAAAACATTTAGTTTCCCCATTTTTTCCGCATCCTTTACATTCAGCGCCTGCAGAAATTAAAGATGAAATCAGAACTATATTTAGGAACAAGTCATTTTCTTTTGCAGTTACAAATCACTTGGCCACCACTTTTTTTCTTTATCACATTATTAAATTTACGCAAACATGCTCACGCTGTTTTCATGCGATGAACAGTGTGTATGATGGTGGTGGTCATTTAATGCTAAAACAAAATGAAACAGATTTATCTTCTGCCCCTAGCATGCAGATTGGCTCGCTGCCTGAGCAACGTGGCACCACCTTTTTTTGACTGAAATAATTTAAGACACATATGTGCCTGTCTAAAATTGTACTCATTTCTATATGAAGCTTCAAGTTATCTGTGTAGTTTCCTACAACTGCTGCCAGATGTTAAGGGAAAAACATTTTACTAATCATGCCTTTAAGCTATGCCACGATTTAAGCATTTTTTCTTTAATCTACAAGGCCTCCTAAGTGTTTGTGCTCCTTTAAATATACTGTGGAAATTACTGTTTATAGCCTCAGGATTTGTGTCTCATATTTCTCCCTCAGGTCAGAATTGAAATGGGCCAAAAGTGCCTCCATGAACTCTGCTTCATCTTAATGGAACTCAAATGGCTTAAAGCAGCAGGGGCCGGTCTCAAGGTGAGTTTAACCTATTAATGAAGAATCTTTGGGCAGACAAAGAGGTGTCCTTACTTTGTTCAGGTAAGATTTAAGCAGGCTCAAAACTCATGTGAACCTGCGTGTTTAATACTGGACTGCTGCCAGCTGCTATCACAAGCTAATACAGCAGTATGAACATTTTGCATGCATATTGTTGAATGTTTTGTGTTTATGTGTGTTTACAGTAGAGCTTAAACAATTAATACATTCATTAGTTGATTGTCAACAATTTTTATAGTTGATTATTTTCCATTTTTCTAGTAAAATAGCCCCAAAATCACTGGTTCAAACATCTGCTGCCTTTCTTTGTCTTTTTTTCTTTTATGTGAAACTGAATATATTTTTTTACCTTTAGTCAGACATAACAAGTAATTTAAAGACATCACCTTTGACTTCAGGTAATTGTCATTTAAACAAAAAAAACAAGTGATTAATTGATAAATCAAGAAAATAATCAGCAGATAAATTGATGATGAAAATTGTTAGTTGCAGCCCGAGATTACAGTATGAGTGTATTCATTGTGTACCCGCTTGTGTGTTTGTATGCATCGTGCTCTATGTGATGGCATCCTTGTCTCTATCTTCCCCTCCGTCTGTCTACTGTATGTGAATGTGTCATGGAGGAGACGTTAGGGCCCTGCCTGCTGATTTATTCATGATATGACTTTTAATATAATTTACTGGGACATGGGAGTCTGCATCTCAAATAGGCCTGCAGGCACCTTTGTGTGCATGTGTGTGTGTGTGTGTGTGAAAGAAAGAAACAGAATGCACTCAAACATGCGTGCGTGTTTGTGTGTGTGTATGAATTGGCACATGCATGTGCAATTACATTTGTGTGTGCAGAGTTCTTTTTCCGTCAGGGATGAAACCGTGTCAAATTGGGTTTATGACAAAGTGTGGACCAGTGAAGAGGTGGACTTCATGATGATTACCTATAATATGGTTGTGATTGAGTTATCGGACAACAGTAGGAAGCCATTGTGTAATGGGCAATAGCTAGCAATGGGGGCCGATACCAATCTGTTAAGCAGCATAGGGTGTGGAGTGGAATGTAGGAGGAGGTGTCTAGTTTCTGTGGTGGGTGACTGTTTTGTTAGCCAACTTGCGTGCTTGCCTGTGTGTGAGTTTTGATTTGATTTATTGCTGTGCATTTGTTGGTACATGTTTGACAGTTACAGTAGCAAAGCAACTGAATGCTGTCAAAACAGTAAAAAGTAAACCTGCAGCCACTCTAAAATAATTTTTGCCTACTATACGTTGAAATACAGTTTACAGTTTGAATTTAACAGCTATGAAGACACGTTACACATATATTTTTGTCACTAGGCCCTAATGTGTGCAGAGGTTTTTTTGTCTAACCATACCTATTAGTGACTATAATTAAATGATGAGGAATAGGTGGGTGGATGGAACAGGAGGCAGACAGAGAAGGGGGCGGCTGGAAAGCGTGATTTAATTTGGTTATGATCTAATTTGCTTTGATTAAAAATGTATGCAAATCCCTCTTAGCATAAGGGATCAGTGAGGAGAGGCGACACCTCCCTTGCTCTTTCTTTCTCTCTCTCTCTGTCTCACTCCCGCTATCACCCCCTTCCTCCTCTACTTTCAGTCCTCCTCCTCCCTCTGTCTGTGGCCACTA
The DNA here is from genome assembly GCA_036023855.1 of Gadopsis marmoratus. Classification (NCBI taxonomy): domain Eukaryota; kingdom Metazoa; phylum Chordata; class Actinopteri; order Centrarchiformes; family Percichthyidae; genus Gadopsis; species Gadopsis marmoratus. The sequence continues at coordinate 51,077 of JAVQJF010068990.1, forward strand.
ATGTGAGATGTGTGAATTGGAGAGCGCAGTGTGTACATGTGTGGAAGTGTTGTTGGAGGTGTGCTCTTTTTTTTTTTAAGCGACTAGAGGAACCCACTCACATTGGGTGTTATTGCACCCCATATCTATTGGCTGAGTGTTTTCTACAGGCTGGCTCTGCGAGAGAGTGTGTGTGTGTGTGTGAGTGTGTGTGTGTGTTTGTTTGTTTAGCCTGACCCTGTCTGCCAGTGAGCCCTGTGTAGGAGTGACTTTGCCAAGCCACCCATGTCTCCCAGAGGTTGATCCTCCCCACAGCCCATCAGTGAAGGTCACACTTATGAACACAGTCTCCCCTTTTCATTTTCCCCCACCGTCCTTCCTTTGTTGTTGATCTTTCCTTCTCTCTCTCTCTCTCTCTCTCTCTCTCTCGCTCTCTCTCTCTCTCTCTCTCTCTCACACACACACACAGAGTCTTACCCTCCACCCCTGTCCAGTCTGTCCTCTGTGCTCTAGGCCACTGACAACCTTCAGCCTGAGAAACTTACGCACAGTGTATATGTGTACCTCCACTGTGAAAGTTTTTTCTCTGTGTGCCTGTTTACCGGCTACTCTCCATTTTGTGTGAGTGTTTATGATTCTATTCTATTGTGTCTGTATATAGAGCAGGCCATCTAGGTAACTGCATCCATTTGCATGGGGGCTCAGAGTATTCATGTCACTCTCAATTTCTTCCCATCTCTGCACTCTCTCTCAGTCTGTCACCACTGCCGCTTCAAGTTTACCGTAATGAACTCTGGTTGTCCCTCTATTCTCTCTCTCTCTCTCTCTCTCTCTCTCTCTCTCACTTTCCTGACTCCAGCCAGCCAAGCACAGACAGCCAATCAGAGGTTTAATCAGACATCCAGGCAGCCAGTGTGCCCATCAGTCTTCCAGCTTCACTTCAGTCAGTCAGCCAGTTAGCCAGTGAGCGTGACAGCTGTCACATCAGGGGGATGACTAGTTAGTTGGTCAGCATCACTAAGGCGACGAGTCAACTAGATCAGTCAGTAAAGGCAGGGACAAACATTAAAATTGTGGAGTCAGTTATAGTTCAATTTAGACATCCAAACTAAGCAGATCAAGTTAGACCAAGTGTGTTGCAGTCTCTGCCAATTGAGCCATTAAGTGTATTTGAAACACGTTTAACTGTCACTGCTGGAGTTGGGGTGAAACAATCCAGAAAGAAAAGTGTGAAATAATGTCTTTTGGAAGACATTATTTCCCTTACTTTCCCTTACTTGGATTAATCCAAGCCGAGCCACAGCTTACCTCACGTTCTCTCACCTCCAGCTCCGTCTGCAGAGTTTTACAATTTAGCACTTTTCCTCCATTTTCTTGCCTTTTGCTTGCAAATTCCAGCATACATTTGGGAGAGAAACTGTGTTTTTTTTTATGGATGTCTGTTTCTGCTTTGGTACAGCAAGACATGAGAATTCATTCTCATAGGATTTCTGGATCTGACCAGCTACGCAACTCTTACCCCCCCTCATTTCCCCCAGTTTATTTGATTATTATTATTTATAAATTGTGTGAATCTTTGTATGCCATCACGCTGCCTTGGAGACGGCTTTGTGTTCCATCTGAACTCACAATAAGTCCACCTATCTTTCAGTGTGTTTTCTTGTGTTGTATTTGCTCATTTGTAAGTTAGCTGTGACTGTAAAGACTAAAAAATGTGTTTATATTCATGGAAATAGTTACGTGTAACGCGTCTAGTCTTTGTAGGTTGACACCTAATCAGTCATTCAAGTCAGCCAGTTTTTTTACATCAGTCTGAAAGTCAGAAAAATCAGTCAGTTTGTTTACTGAGTCAGTTGGTCAGCCAGTCAGTCAGTAACTCAGCCATTCATCCAGCCAGTCAGTCAGTCAGGCTATGTCTGCTCTATTACATAAGCGGGGCGACAGATGCTGAATCATGATCTGCCCGCTGGAATGCTCGCTCTACCCAGAGGGTGCCAGAAGGGAAGACACACACACACATTCTCACACAAACATATCCTCATGAACTCCCTCAGACACACACACACACACACACACACACACACACACACACACACAATCACACAAACTCAGCTAACTGTATGCATTCATGCAAACCTTGTGCACACACCCGCGTGCATGTACAAACACACACACACACACATACACATACACACATTGCAAGTCATGCACTATTTCACATGAGACTCACTCCTCATGGTTGAACTCCAGAGGGGAGAGAGAGAGAGAAAGAAGACGAGAGACACGGGAGCGGGAGAGGCTGAGTGTGAGACAAAGAGAGAGAGGAAGAGGCTTGCAGATAGACTGACAGAGTTCAAGAGAAAGAAGGAAGAAAGCGGAGTGAGATCTTCACTCAGCTGTCTGTGAGGGTTTTGATGTGGTTTAAAAGGTTTTTTATGTTACGCAACTTTGAAGGCAAAGCATTTGATGTTTAGTTTGCTAGTTTGTTAGCTATTGGATTAATCTCTCCACCTTCTACCTCTCTTTCTCTGCAATTTATCCGATTAGTGCTCGGGGTTTGCATCAGCCTCTTTTTGCCTTTGTCTAGAACGATACTCAGAAGGGTGCTTTTCAGCGTCTCTTCAGAAACTTGGCACCTATCATCTATTTATGGGAGAAGCAATTGAAACTGGAATAACGGCCCTATTTGCCTGCCTGTCTAGCCTTTCAAAAACACGACTGAAATGCTGATGGAACAATGACAACTATTTCTCCCTTTTTTCTCTCTCATCTCCCCATCTCTCTCACTACCTCTTCCAATCTCGTCTCTCCGCGTCCCCCTCAGCATGGGTGATTCATTTGTCTGCAACACAATATAGCACAACATGGGCTTGCCACCGTCCATATTGCCACAATGCTTATTTGTAGAATGCCGTGGATTTCATAAATGCATTTCTACACTCTCTCCTTCCAGCGTTTTCCTTCTCTGCCCTTCGTCTTTCCCCTCTTTCACTTATTCCCTTTCCTCTCCAGCAGCAACACACACTTTCCCAGTATCACCCTCCTCTCCCTCTCTCTCTCTCTCTCTCTTTTCCATCCCTCTCTCTTTCCCTCTCTCATCAGACGAATGTAAGAATAGAACAGGGGAAGCCCTCTCACCTCTCCCTGCACGCTGGCTAATTAGCATATTCATGAGAAAACCATAAATTATACATGAGATCCGGAGGGGAAACAGAGGCGGAAGAATGAGACGTGGACACACATTCTCACACGCACGCACACGCACACACACACACACACACACACACACACACACACACACACACACACATCCACCCATATGCAGGTATGCTCACACACACACACACACACACACACACACACACACACATATAGACACATCCTCACTTTCTCTTCCTCTCACACTATCTCTCAATCACACAACACAGACGGAGAGATACAGACAGGTAATTGGTGAGAAGGAGTGTGTGGGACAGTACATTGGCAATGTGCAGAGGAGACGGCATACACAATATTGAAAGGGAGAAGTAGAAGTCACTCTCAGGAAATGCAGTGCACACACCGGCACAATGCTTAGGTTGGCTGTATTTTTCTCCACAGTCAAAGATAAGAGGGTTTAGGCACTTTGAGGCACTAAGTAAGGTTAATTCAGCTAGGGTTAATGCTAAAATGAAACTGTAGAATGCAGAGTGTCAGGCTTAGATTATAACCAATAACAAGGAAAACTGAAAGGCCAAAAGGTCCCTGAGAATAATCCAAAATGTGATGTCCATATTAGAGGAAACATCCCTGTTTCAAGAGCTTGAAAGTAATTAAAACATAACAGGTTCAGCTGCCTTATGGTTGAGCAAGAGCCTACACGTTATGTACCGTCCTTCAAACCATACCACATTTGTTTAAAATTAAATTAATGTGTCTGTCTTGTGTGTTGGATATCCCAATTTGGAGCCAGACTGTGACTCAGTGTGCTGATGGATGACTAGACATCTTTATCCACGTATATCATATTTACATATGGTCCAAAATAAATGCAATAAGCTGACAGGAGACTGGAACGCCTGCAAGTTTTGTGCTCTTTTGGCTGAGAAGGGTCTTCTTCAGTCATGAGAAATAAGATGCATCCATGGCAGCATCAATTAAAAAGGCTTTATATGCCTAAAAATATATCAAACCTAAGAAATTAAGACTTATTATGCATTGTCATAATCTTTTTTTTCAACATGAGCAGGAGTGCAGAAACATTCATTTATTAACCAAGTTAATTGTACATTAATTAGAAAAACTACTAATCTAGGTTTTTTCTTGGTGTGAGACAAATGTGTGCTTGAAGGAGTATCAAAGCAACTCTTTGTGATATGATCTCTGACCAAAATTCCAGAACCTAGATATGATATTCAGTTTACTGTCTTGTATATTTCAGTCATTCAAGACAAAGAAAAAGCAACAAATCCTCACATTTGACAAGCTGAAAATGGAGTATGTTTGCCATTTATACATGAAAAGTTGCTTTAAGGATTAATCAATTATTAAAATAGTTTCAGATTATTTTTGATCGACTAATTGATACATTGAGTATTCAGCTCTACTTCATTCTACTCCTTTGTCCATATTGGAGTCCGTTTTGGCTAATATGCCCTCATCAAGAAGAGATGAGGTGAAACAGATACAGATGATTTTAGTCAGTTTGTAAAATTCCTAGTTGTTTACCAGCTGACTTGGAAGTCCAGGGATTTGGATTGTTCAGTGCAACCAATTTCTTTATCACACCCGAAAGACAAGGCAATGACTGGCTTCTTCATACAGGTAGCACGCAAGCAGTAGCACGTTTAGGGGCCCGAGTTCAAACAGGCACAGTTGACATATTTAAATAGTATTTCTACCATTAAATAAATCGCTATGAACAATGAGACCATCTCTCAAGTGACTACACAGAATTTGAGATTCAGATACATCAAGAACCGTGTACCAAGCACAAATTACACATACCGGCTGTTATTTGCTTGCTACCTACATTTAAAAGCCTTGGACCTACCTTAATACCTTTCTCCAATAAAACTGTTTTAATCTATATAAATGCTGGGCAGTGTAGATCCATATGGCACTCTCAACCAGACTGCCATGCATCAATGGATGATAAAGGTTCTGTTGAAATGACGTGGATATGTAAAAGTGTAGCCACAGCCTGTAGTAGAAGCAAATGATTTCAAAGAGTTACTGCTACAGATGACAGTATGTTCAAATGTGTGTGATGTTACGGCTAAAAGGTTCCCACTCTGGCTTGCATATTGCTCTGTCACCTTCATAGTCCAAATCTGCATTCTTGCCCACAGATAGGCAGCAGGAATCTTGCCATACATGCTTAAGACAATTAGCTGATACTGGGTGGTTTGGATCTAATTGAAACACAAGGGATTGAGAGCGATTGAGAGATGTGCCTCTCCAGTGTAGATGGAATATTCATGAACATGTTGCCAGGGCTTATCATGTTCCGCCAAGTTCTTCAGTGTTCGCCTGAGAGAGTAAGTTTCTTGATACACAACCAGAGCCTCTTTGTTATATAGTGAGCTTGCGCGTGTTGCAGTACATGTGATGCTTATCATGAATTTGAGGTATGCTGTGTGGTTTTGCAGAAATGAGAGAGCATACCAATGTATGTGTATTTGTCTGCAGGAGTGTGTGTTGTTGTGTGTACATAAAGTTGTCTGTGTGTGTGTACCTTGTGTTGTTCAGTCTCATACATCAAACTAAGTGTTAAATAATGCACACCTGGTGGAGAGGTGCATAAGAAAAATGAAATCATGTGAAGGAAAAGGTTGATTTCCCACACACTGATGGTACTAAGACTCTTCAGTCATGGACATTACAGCCAGAGGCTGAAACAACCAATCAAAAAGGAGAGCCAGATCTCAAACATCTGAGACAATTGATCCTTAAAATATCCTTTTCCTTAAAATTTAATTTAAAACTACATCACAATCTGTTGAGTACAAATGTCATTTGTCATGATATCAAATGGGTCTTTGAAAGGGTCTGTAATTTTGATTGGTTGTCTCAACCTGTAGCAATAGTAAATCTCAGACCCCTTCAAACACCTATTGGATACCATTAAAAGTACAATGTTGCAGCTAAAAACAAGGCTCTTTTAACTTAAAAGATTGTCATCTGGTATCATGCAGTCTTGAGTTTAAAGAAGGGTGAAGGCAATGCACTGAAAATGCTAGAATACAGTCATGAGTTTAAATACAAGCATTGATAGAAATGCACTGCTGTTGCAGTGTGAGATGATGATAACTTGCTAGTTAGTGAGTTAACATTACCAGCATTACGTTCTGTCTTCTTCTTTGATATTTCTGGTTTTTGGAGCATATTTATTTTGTCCTTGGGGGAGACCATAGTTTTCACCCAAAAGCAGGTCTGCTCGTTTTCATGAATATGAATAACTAATTTCAAATGTGTGTGTGTGTGTGTGTGTGTGTGTGTGTGTGCTTCTTTAGTGCGGGTGGCAGGAGCTAATATCAGATTACGGATGTAAATTGGCAGAGTGGCTCTCTCTCATTATCACTAATAAGACTATGGCCTCGCTTTCTGCGCCCTCTCTCTCCCTCACTCTATGGTCGGTTAGATGAGAGAGAGAGAGATGAGCTGATAGAGAGAGAGACAGAGAGCGACAGAGAGAAGGGCCGCTGCTGCAACCCTGTTCCTGAAAGCAAACGATTTCAAAATGGTCCAAATGTGTATGTGATATGACACACACTGATACAACACACACAACACAAAAATCACACATTACACATCAACAGCAAATCACGGCTGCAGACTCACTCTTTCCACTGTCCAAATGTCACAAAAGGTGAATAATGGTCTTAGAGTGACGCTCTCTGATGATTCTTATGTATAGAAATGTTTTGTATTATGTATTATGTATATTTCTTTGTTTCTGCCTTTCCTTTTTTCTCTCGTTATCGCACATGTAGGCATATTGTGTACCATCTTACACTATTAAATTTAGCATGCACACACCCACTCACTGTCAATGTTTCTTCCCCTGTCTTTGTCTCATACACAATTACACACGAATGCACATTGCCAATCTTGACACATCAGTCCAAGGACATTACACTAAATGAGATTTACTGATAATCGCAGAAGATTTCACTTTCACACTTAACATACAAACTAACACTCAATTATGCTTGCTTCTTATTGTCGCAAAGTTCATAATCTAAGTAGCAAATCTCTTTATTATGTATGTATTTCACTGACAATAGGCATTAAGATTAATGACGCCAGATAGACTCACAAGCAATTCTAATGGTACTGTTTAGTCACGATCGAACATGTACCTGATTGGATATATGGAGCAGTTCAGAGAGTGAGTCACCGTGAGTCCTTTGAACAGATGTGCGCATGCTTGTTTGCATGTGCGCAAATAAAATGTACTGCTTTTATTTATGGGCAAATAAATACAATTATTATATCACATAAGCTTCGGCTGATGCAAAACTGTGCACAAAATTGTGTTTAATCGTGTATTGATATAGTGTTCTAGCGGACATAGCACAAATAATTTCAATATAATGTATATTTTTTTCTCTCTTTCTCTCTCTCTCTCTCTCTCTCTGTGTGTGTCACTCCTCTCTGTCTTCCTTGTCTCTCTGTGGACCACATTTGTCCAGTA